>CAMOHE010056290.1:0-48525 GCA_946598075.1 Artocarpus hirsutus | reverse complement strand
GAGTCTTTATTTAAGTCCCGGGTGAATTACTTTGATGATTTATATTTATTTTCTAATCTTCATTTTATTTAATAAAAATTGTTAACCCCCACTTATGGACGTTACACCCCTTCGGGAAGATCCACAAGCTCCCAGACCCGATTAGTCTCTATAGACTTCATCTCTGTGTTCATGGCCTCTGTCTAGAGTTTTGAATCAACATCCTCCATAGCCTCTGCATAACTATAAGGATCCTTGTCATGTTCATTCAGTTCAGCCAAGAAGGCCACCCCATTGAACACATACCTTTCGTGTTGACACCCGATCCTCCCACTACGTCGAAGCCCCTTATGTTGTTGTTCAGGTTCATTTAGTTTTTCTACACTGATCGAAACGGTTTCATTCGAAAGCTTTAAAGTGATTGGATCACTCCTTAACTCCTCAAGCACCACTTTGCTTCGAGGCTTAAAGTCGTCTATGTAACTCTCCCCAAGGAAAGTTGTATTAGATGAAACCACGACTTTATTTTCCTTTTGGGTTATAGAAATAACACCCTTTAGTCCATTTTGGATATCCTATAAACACGTAAAATTTTGAAAGTGCTTCCAACTTATTCACATCCTTAAACAGGATAAGAGCCAGTCATCCCCATATACAAATATGGTTTAAGGATGTCCTCTTGCCTGTCCATAACTTGTGAGGAGTTTTAGGGACCGATTTTGAAGGCACATTGTTCAAAAGATAACATGCGGTTTGTAGTGCATATCCCCAAAAGGATAAAGGCAATGATGAATAACTCATCATGAACCTGACCATGTCCAATAAAGTCCTATTTTTTCTCTCTGTTATGCCATTCTACTGTAGAGTGCTAGAAGCAGTCAAATAGGATAAATCCCATTCTCTAATAAGGGTCCCAAAAACTCATTAGAAAGGTATTCTCCACCTCGATCAAATCAAAGTACGTTTATGGGTCCACTCAATTGTTTTACCACTTCAGCCTGAAACTCCCTAAACTTGTCATAAGTTTCACTTTTGTGGTGCATCAGGTACACATACCTATACCTTGAGTAATCGTCAATAAAAGTGATAAAGTACTCATATCCTCCTTGTGCTTGGATGTTCATCGGTCCACACACATCACTATGCATAAGTTCTAGAACCCCTTTGGCCCTATTGTCCTAAAACCCGAATGGTCTTTTGGTTATTTTACCCTCCAAACAAGATTCACTTTGAGGTATAGATTCCACCTTTAAGTGACTTAAAGGTTCATCCCTTACCAACCTTTGAATCCTATTCAGTTTAATATGACCAAGGCATAAACGCCAAAGATAAGTCTTACTAGAGTGAGAAGTTTTAAGTTTTTAGAGTTATTATCATTCATCTCAGCATTAAACAGTAAGTCCATCTTAGGTTTGATAAAATATAGATTATTTTGCATCCATCTAGAACAGATAAAATATTTTTTTTACAAATCACCACTTTATTATTAAAAAAAACAAATAGGAGTCTTTAAATAAATAAGCTACAGAAATTAAATTCCTTTTAAATTTAGGAACATAAAAACAATCTCACAAAATTAAATTCCTATAACTATCTTTAAATTCCTGTAACTATCAAAATAAAGATGGACTTCTCCCACTGCTTCAGCTAAGACCAAGAATCTATCGCCCATTTGAAGCATGAAGTCTTCATGAAGTAGACTTCTTGTTTCTTTTAACCCCTGTATAGAAACACAAACATGATTAGTTGCATCGGAATCTATGACCCAAATGTCACTAGATTTCTCAACCAAACAAGTTTCTAAATATAGAAGATCACACTTACCTCCGTTGGAAAGGAAGTCCTTGCAATGCTTTTTGATATGCCCGACCTTCTCGCAAAAGAAGCTCTTTAGCTTCTTTGGGTTCTTCTTCTTCTTCTTCTTGCTCTTGTTGTTAGTAGGAATAAAAGATTTCTCGTTCTAGGCCCGTTGTTTCTATCCATTCCTAGAATTGGGATTGGAACCAAAAGCAGCCGCCAAATTGGCCTCTCCACCAGCAAGAGACTCCCTGATCAACAGTTTGAACTCTTGTAATTGTTTCATTAATTTTGTTAAGGTCATATCCCGCCTATTGCTCAAATTAAATGTAGCTCTAAATGAAATAAATTCATTTGACAGAGTCTCAAAGACCATAGTCATCTGAGTTTTAGCATCGATGTCGGCTCTATTGGTTTATGCCTTAACGAGGTAACCAATGACCAACATCATGTGCTTCTTTATAGATGTCCCCAATCTTTGCTTACAGTTCAAGAGTTTCCAAAGCTTCTCTTGCTGCTTAGTTAAGCCCTGGCCTCCAAATATGTCTTCCAAATTATCCAAGATCTATTTAGCAGTCTCATAATCCTCATGTTATGCCTGCAGCACGTTATTCATGCTGACCATAACATATTAGTGGGCTTGTTCGTTTGCATCTTTCCAACGATCATATGCTTGGAATTGATCATTGGTGGAATCTCCCGTAGGCTCGGGAGGACAAGAGGTTGTCAGCATAAATTTTAGTTTCTCAAAGGGGAGGACAATATCCAGGTTCCGTTTCCAATCGTTATAATTCTCTCTGCTTAATTGGTTTTTATCAAGTATCGAAGATAAAACGTTTTTAGACATTTTTTAATCTACAACAAAGAATCATATACCAAACATAAGGAAACATAGCATAATAATTTAGTAAGATGACATAATCATGTAAAAAGATGCAAATGTATTTATGTGTCAAAACCTTGAAAATATCACAACTTTACAATGATAATTGCCAACTCAGAATTCAATAGACTTCTAGGGGAGTCATGCCAAATTCAATCAGGAACACAGATCCCCTTTTGATTAATGTATGCCATCTAGGACCTGTATGATCCAGCATATATTAATAATTATTTTTTTGGCCATTAATTTTATTAACAGAGCTCCTAGAGGAGGTTAATAATAATATTAACACGAGTGTATAACCATCGTTTCAATATTTTATCCATAATTTACTATTGCCACCTAGGAGTATGCAACCATAAATCATGCTAAAACACCTTATCCTCTCGAAGATCCAACCTGGTACATGATAAATTCCCTTCCTAGGGGTCGAAACTACCATGTTCTTCCTATGGACCAACAACAATGGCCTTAGGTTCTCTCTTCGAAAACCTTCTCCCACTTAATCTTTTGAAATCAAGGTTCTATTTTAAAAACATGCATGTACAAATTTTAATTGAGCGGCACTCCCTATTCTATATGGCATGTTATCAATATACATGGCAAATCATATTATAATGTGGACAAGCAATGCTACAAGCAAAATAATAATAAATAACGGTAATATTATGATTCCATCCTAGAGAATTAAAAATAAAGATTACAAGAGAATAATCAAAACATTTTATTGATTCTTCATCCTTGAAATGTGAAGCTGTATCCTTTTTCTTGTAATGCCCATCTTTAAGTCTTCAATCTCATATGAATCGAATACTCCATATTTCTGGTCATATCCAAATTTAATGTTCCTCATAATTGTCCCAAAAATAAAATTAAAACTGCATGAAAAATTGCACCTTTTCTGGAAAAATTTCAAACTCTCTACCAGCAAGCCGATCTGGGTAATCGGCCTGCCGGTTATGACCCACCAGCTTGCCAATCTTCACAAATTGGCCTACCAATACATGACAGATCGGCTTGCCCAACCTTAAGTTTGGCCTGCTGCTAGAGCCACTTGATTTTTGCCTTGCGGACGGCCTACCGAACTTGCGACCATTGGCTTGCCAAATTGGAAGGTTCGACATGTTGACCGAGCAAAGATCACCCCTTTCTAGAAAATACAATTTTGATGCAATTTATCAATTTTATTTTCAACAATTCAAAAACATAAAATTAGAAATTGAGGAAATACCTAGGAACGCCACAATCCATCTTCTGGATCTGCCTTTTAGATCCGTCTTCTTTGAATGATTATTTAATTACAAAATTTTTACAAATTTAAAATTAAATAATAATTTCTAGATGGATATGATGGTCCGCTATCTAATTACATGAAAAACCTAGATACACATTTTAACCTCTAAGGAACCATAACTGGTATAAATTAATTAATTAATAAATAAGTAAATAATAATTCAATCAACCATAATTAATTATTAAACATTCACCATATAATCCATCACAACATATAAAAATATATAGAAACCTAGAATACCAACTCTCTATAAAATTAAATTCAAGCATATGAGAGATCAAAATCACATAATTCACACATATAGCACGATCACAAACTTGTATATCTACGTAAAAACTTGGCTCTGATACCAATTATTAGAAAAATAGTACACAGCAAAATTTAAAAATTTTTTATATCAGAGTATTTTCTAAAACATAAGTTAGACATGCTATATGTATAAATTAACCAGATCTTACTAATTTTGTAAATCCCAAAAAGCTCCCTCAACAGAAGTAACGGTGTAGAAGGACCTCAACTAAATGGTCTTCTTTACTATTCTCTATCTATGATCAAAGTGAGTGTGGGCTCACACTTACAACTCTTCCACCAGGCGACTCTCCTTCCAACTAACTAAGAGAACCCAATGCTAATGTTCGTGATTTGTGAACAAAAGCTCTTAGGGAGTTTTCAGAATCTCACCAGCAGAGTTTCACTCTTAATCTCTTAATTAATCTAAATAATAAAGAGACTCATTCCCCTTTATATAAAGGTTGGGCCTAGAAGTCAGTCCTTATCAAATAAGGCCTCAAAATTCAAATCAAAATCAAATTCAAATCAATATTTGATAAAACTTGCTTCAAAATGCATGATCTTTTTATCGCGCAACCGGCATGCTGATCTTTATAACCAGCATGTCAAACTTGCCTCATCAGCATGTTGAACCTATGATAAAAAATCCCAATGAATCTTTTCTTCTCCACCCGAGATTCTATTGGATAAAATCTCAGTTTTTAATTCAAATAACCCAATAGAGAAGTTATCTAATTAAAACAACTTTATCTTGATAATCTCTAGGAAAATATATGAATTCCTGATAATTCTACAAGTTTATCTTGATTTAATTTATTGAAAATTAAATCAATTGATAAATAGACAAAAATTATCTAATCCCAATAATTCAACAAGTTTATCTTAAATTAATTTTGTCACAAGATTAATTTAACCAATAAACAAACATGAATTATCAAATTTTATCGAATTTTAGCCAATCTGATAAATCTAACATAAGTCACCAATTATTAGAAAAATACGCCGTATCACTACAGGATTTTTGTGAGCAAGCAAAGAGGACCAAATGAACTTATATAGTTTAAGGTTCCGATAATTATGAAACCCAATATCTTAGATATACATTTCATAATTATTAACTCCAAAGCTACTCCACTAAAAGCTTGGAGCTCACTCTCGAATTAAATAGAATTACGAAGCCTGTATAGCTAAGTCTCCATGACATATCATAATGTATCGTATCCCTATAGGATTATCCATAATCGGTTTAAGGACAAGTTTTGTCTTACTTTCTTGATTATTTTTATCTTACATTTCATTATCTCACCATCGAAAAACTTTCCATCCAAAGACAATATATCATTCAGTTACACCTATATATTTAAATGGTTGAGCACTCCAATTTTTCAATTACAAGATAACACATATAAGAGGATATCACTACTCCTAAAGAGGAGCTATGGGTAACATATCTATGAATAACAAGTTTACGCTATCAAGAGTCATTCCTCTAACGTACCGGCATGCATACCACTATTAAAATGTGGGTGTCACCTTTTGGTATATCAAAAGACACAAGTCAAGACAACGAGCCCACTATTCATCTCAGGAGTAAGATATAATACAAATAATTGTCTAAAGTTAATTGATCTGCTGAGATAGAATTATTAATCCAAATTAATTCACTTTATGTCCCGATCCAACATATCTCACCTATGACAATGTGCCAATGTTTCTATTCACGGAGTCCACCTCCGATGGCTAAGACAAACTATCTCTCAATAGGGATATAGACAATATAACAATCCTTACATGAATAAAGTGTCCAACTTTATTCTCTCGATTGTGGATCTTATGATTTAGACCATCACCTTAAGAATCGTGTCTTCCACATAATCTGTCCATCATATGCCTAATTCTTAAAAGTTTAGACCGATAGTCTCAAACTATTGTTTGCTTAACATACATTCAACAAATATGAATATATAGAGGACAAGTTTTTGTATATAAATAATGAATGAATTCTTTATTGATAAAAATGTCTTTAAAAACATATTACATTTTCACTCCTTAAGGCATACACGTCTAACATGTGACGATTTTAATTTTTGGGAATGTTCAATTTTATGATGTTCTTGTTTTGTTTGATTTTTAGGGTTGTATGAGTTTGGTACAAACATAACATAATTTTGTTATTGGAATGTGATACAAGAATTTTAGGGTTTTTGGTTATTCGGTAAAATTATCGATAATGATTTAAATTTAAATGATTTTATTTTACTGCAATTTTTGGATATGATGTGTATATATATGTTACAAATGTCTAAAGTTCTTAATAAATTTTCCTTCAACATATTTTAAATGTTATGAACTTTCAATCAAACACTACTTATGAAATTTTATTTGCTGGCAGATTTGTATTTGTAATTTGTAAAATTTGTTGTATCAGGCAAAAAACGTATTGTGATTCTAGAAAAAATTATGATCATTGTTGATATGTTAACAAAGTGTCTATAAATTCTTAAGTTCATAGCTTTATTATGTTTTAAGATAAAATTCATTGATCATCAAGTATTTAGTGGTTATGAATGTTTGCCTGATGTGCTCTATATAATTGGTGAGATAATAAATCATACTTTTTTTAATTTTCATTTATATGTTAAGCATGTCACATAAAAATTTAAGAAGTATGTCATGCATGTTTAATTTTATAAAAATGTTTGAATGAACAGTGTTTGCTATTTAGCATGTCTGGTGTTAATATTATCTCTGAATTCAAACGTGTGTTTTGAATTATTTTGAATTTATTTGGAGTTGAATTTTGGATATATGATGTTTTTATATGCCTATTATGTGCAGTAATTTTTATAAATTATTTTATGGTATAAATAATTTAATTTATTATTTTAAATCAAAACTGCTTACTATCCAAGCTTTGATGGTAGATTTTAGAGTATTGACTATTTGATTCATTTAAATTATCAAATAAAATTTTTATGACTAAAGAAAAATCTAAGTATTATATATATGTGCTTTTTATTCCTACAAATTTGCACGCTCTAATAGAATGTGAATTGAAAGATATAAGGTTGTGCATTCTAAATTAATATTCAAAGGAAGAATATTTGAGTGATGTTTTTATATGTTAGCTATGTTATGAAAGAAGTTTTACACTTCTATTCATGCTTATACGTTAAGATTAATTTCTCTAAGTAATTAAAGGTTAACTTTTCTGTCTTTATATTTCTTGACTCTAAGTGCATGTGTGTGACTCAAAAATACTTTGTTTCATTAAGAATGATGTATGATGTTGTAATATGGTATTAAATGATATTATGTACATGAATATTAATTTCATGTATTATATGAATGATTAAAATGAATACTCCAAAAAGCGAGCACACCGTGAACCACAGCAACGTCATCTGATTTAAGGTTTAGTAAGCAAGCAAGTCAAGAAAGTACATTCTCACTTGCAACATGATAAAGTTTATAAAATGTTAAGCAATGTTTCATAAGCAAAGGTTTTTGATTTAAGGTTCTTATTTCAAGACTTTTTACAATGAATTTTCCTACGGATGTTTTTATGTTAATGTTTATGTGGTTTATGACAAGTTTTCAAAGAAAGCTTATATGTATATGTATATGTATCACTCAATTGAGCATTGCACAGCCTATGTTTATGTTTATGATGTCGTTTTAATTTGTCATGTTTCGTTTGAGACTAGCTATCTAACTCCTCTCATGATGGCAGTCCTACAACGTTAATGCTGCAATGCTTGAGCCCCTAAAGATATAATTAATAAAGTTTTAATACAAAAGTTTAAATAAAAGATATGTTATAATATAGACCCATGCCTTATGCACTATTATGTTATGACTATGATTTTATGTTATGTTTTTATAAAAGATCATATTTTATGTTGTAAGATAGGAAAGTGTACTTACTAAACTTATGCTTGCTTAGTTTTATATTATGTTGTAGACAAAGGCAAAAGGCATAGAACATGTGGAGGATGAGGACAAGCATGTGGGCAAGGAGTGTTGAATTGGAAACAAAATCATGCCACCAAAAGAATTAATTACTTGAGCAATTATTTTATTGTTAACATTATTATCTGCACTGATGTTAATTTAAGACTTGGTTTATATTCGTATGGACTTTTGAATGTTTTGAGACTGTTTAATATTCCTTTAATTATGGTGTCTTGATGACTATGCAAAGTTTCTTTTATTTTGATACGATTAAACTATTTGAACATTTAAATATTTTTCTCAAGAGTATTAAATGTTGTTTGAAGTTTTATGTGTTTGTAATTTCATAAATGATTATATTTGTAAAGTAACTATTCCTATAGGATGACGGTTAGCCGAACACTATAGGTGTTCCATCGAGCTAACCAAGGAGAAGGAAGCAAATTCGGTAAATAATTTTTAAAGAAAAAATATAAGCATGTGTTCTTGGGAAGTCTGCGTAAGTGTAAGTGTTTTATTTGAATTGTTTATCTTTAAATAATGATATTTATGATAAAGTAACAATTATTGTAATGTCCATAAGGGGGCATTACATATCTGTTCTTTAATTCACTCAAAATCCACAAATCTTGCTTAATCTTAAGCTCAACCTCCTTAATGGTTGTGATTTTAGAGCTTAGGCTTGAAGTTTGAGCTCTGGCTTGCCTTTTCCTTTGTCCTTCTTCTTCTCTTTCTCATTCTTTATTGTCTTACTTCTCAAATGCTCAACAAATCTTATTTAGTCTTGGCTTGGTCTACAACTCTTAGGTGAGCAATTTGAGCTTAGACTTGTATGAAAAATTGTTGACTGGAAAGAAAAGAAAGAAAAAAGTTTAAGGAGTGTGAAAATACAAAGAAAAAAGTTTAAGGAGTGTGAAAATACCAATTTTTGAAGTTTGGGGGCTAAGATGACATTGTTACTAAAGTTCGAGGGAAAAAATTTGACGGAATTGTCAAAAAGGGACATTGTTGTTAATGTTTTAAAGTTCAAAGAGTATTTTTTCTAGCATTTTAAAGCTCAAAGGATATGCATGCTAGTTTTTAAAGTTCAATGGCAAGATGACAAATTACTAAAATTAGGAAGCAAAAATAAAATTTATCTAATATTTTATCATTTTATAAGAGTAATTGAAATTGATGCTTAAATCTATTATCAAAGAAATCTATGAAAATTGAGCAAAAAAATCTTAGAAAAAAAAGATAGATTAAACTACAAACCCGCTTTATTTTTTTTTGGGACAACTCTTATTTATTTTGTTTTGACATTAAATAAGCTATAATAGATTAAAGTTGTTTATAAACCTTGTTTTTACTTATGAGATTCAATAATTGCTGCCCAAAAACAAACTTTTAGAGTTGATAATGGATTTATTCTACATAGCTCTTTTTGTTGCCATTTTTTAGTTTTACTAAGTAAGCATTGCTAACGATCTATAATGTTAAGTTTACCAATTTTATTTATGTCCATGAAAAATAAAAATATCACTTTTTAGAATGTTTACTAAAAAAATTTTAGACTTTTATTAAAAGTTCTTCAATAGAAACTCTGTACTAAATTTTACTCAAATGTTTCTATGACTATTAAATGTCTTTTATAGATTAATAAATTTATTATTGATGCCTTTAAATAACAGAAATTTACTACTTTAAGATTTGAGATACTATTGTCTGAAAAGCTATTAAAATAATACACAAATTATAGCTATTCAGAACATTAGAGTAAAAAATTACAATTTAATATTGCAAATAAAGACTAAAAGCATGAATAGGTGTACAAAAATATTTTTATTGAATGAAAATAGAGTATATGTGCTATCTAGTTCAGTCATTTTATATTTTATTAAATACAATTTTAAAAAACAAATATGAAACTTCTACTTCTTGTAACAATAAGCTTTGACAAACAACATAAATCACACTAATAAATATTTGGATTATTTTCATATTTGGCTTGTGAACTATGTCATTTACGTCACTTTATTTCTCGACTTTTAAAATGTACTACTTAATCTCCTCAAACTTTAAACCATTAGCAAGTACCTTGTTTGGTCGAACTCCGTTCTATCAAACTTCTCGACGATTGTTTATTTGATATAGTTATTACATATAACTTGATCGTCTGTAAATAATATATAATCAAAGCTAGGTCAAATCTATTAGTCTCTCTAATTACTTCTTTATTCTTGAGCCTGTTAATTATCTAACGAATAATAAATTCATGAACTTCACAAATTGAGCGCTCTTGTTATTCAAGCTTAAAATCAATACTTAAGAGAATTTTTTATCTACTTCTTGTTAAAAAAGAAATGGATTTCATCTTATAATACTAACATTCATTCCTACTTATTTCATTATTTCTCCAAAAATACAAGGAATGAGATTAGATTCTTGAATTTGTACAAAATAAATCAAAAGATGTAAATCAATAAATAGGAGTTTATAAATAACTCAAGATTAAAATCATCTTATATACAACCATCGGTCGATAAGATTAAAACTTGGTATATTTAATGGAAATTAGTTCATATCACATCATGTCCTAGTCCTACATGACCTGCACTAGTAAAGTTTAATTAAAAATTCTATACTTTAATTGAATAATTAATTATAATAATCAATTTTACGTTATTTACCATTTTAATTATCATCATAACATATTATACTCATGCATATAACACTTACATACAATATCTAGGGACATATAGATAATTATGGAATTTTAATGGAATTCAAACAGTATTCAAAATACGTACAAGTAAATATAATAAGAAATTTTCTTTATTTATTTATAAATATATCCTTTACAAAAAAAGCATATGCTTTAAGAGCATCTATCCTAACAACTTCTACTTCTTGTAACAATAAGTTTTAACTAACTACATAAATCACACTAATATATATTTGGATTACATTCATATTTGTCTCGCGAACTACGCCACTTACACAACTTTTGCTCAATGACTTTTAACATGTACATCTTAATCTCTTCAAACTTTAAATAGTTAGCAAGTATCCCTCTTGCATCCAACTTTTTTAGTTTTTAGACCTCTTTTTTGTGGAATATTTTATGTCCCTCAACCATGTCACTTATGTTATTTTGCCCCTCAACTTTCAAAATATGTCACCATGTCCTCTTAATTTTTTCTATAACATTCTTCCATTGAATTTTGCATTTTTTTTACAAATGCCATTCAAATCTAAATACAAAAAAAATTCAAGAACGGAGAATAAAATACAAAACTATACTTTTTACTCAAACGTTTCGATGACTATTAGATATCTTTTATAGATACATAAATTTATTATTGATACGTGTTAATAAAAGAAATTTCTACTTTTAAGATTTAAGATAATGTTGTCCAATAATCTCTTCAAATAATACCAAGTTATAGTTCTTTAGAACTTTAGTATAACAAAATTATGATTTAACATTACATATGAAGACTAACAGCATAAATACGTATACAAAAATATCTTTATTAAATGGAAATAGAATATATCTACTATTAGGTTTAGTCATATTTTATTTTGTTAAATATGACTTTAAAAAAAATTTTATGAAACTTCTACTTTTTGTAACAATAAGTTATGACTAACAACATGAATCACACTAATAAATATTTAGATTATTTTTATATTAGCCTCGCAAATTATGTTACTTACATCACTTTGCTTCTTGGCTTTTAAAATATACAACTTAATCTTCTCAAACTTTAAACCGTTAACAATATCCTCCTCTATCTAACTCCATTAGTTTTAGGACCCTTTTTTTGTGGAATATTTTTATGTTTTCTCCCAAGCTATGTCACATATATTATTTTGCCCTTTAACTTTTAAAATATGTCACTACGTCCCCTTAATTTTTTTGTAACCTCCTTCTGTTTAATTCTACGTGAATATTTTTTACAACATGGTATTCAAATAAAAATACAAAGAAAATTCAAGAGGGGAGAACAAAATACAAACCCCTTTCCCCCCGAAAAAACCACTTAATATACTGCGTTCTTGTTCTTAAAAACTTCAAGACCTCTATTTTTTATGGAATTTTGTGGGCTTTTTTCTATCTTTAAAGTCTTTTATTTTGGCATTAGAATGGCCTATTTTATAAATAATTTCTTCTTGAACTCTTTTTTTTAGTCTCTTTTTTGTTGTTTTCCTAAACTTTTTTTATGTTTGGATTTTTTTTTCTCCCAAAGTTAGAAGAAAAATGACGTTTAACTTGTTAAGCTGAACAAAATTGGACAAAAAGAAGTTATTTGATAACTAAAAAATATTGAAGAAACATATTTTGAAAGAGGAATAAAATAACATAATTGACATAGTTTGGAGGGAAAATATAAAAATATTCTACAATAAAACATAGAAAAATTAAAAGTTGAGTGGAAGGAGGATACTTGTTAAGGAACAAAGTTTTGAGGATTAAATGGTACACTTTAAAAGTTGGAAGTAAAATGATATAAATGACATATTTTAAGGGGAAAATGTGAAAATAATCCTAAATATTTCAACAACAAGACAATTTCAGATTGACCCTACATGATACTAAACAAAAGGTACGAAGGTCGAACAAGAAAATTATAAAAAAGAATATATTACTAATTGAATGATTTATTGGTGTTGAGGTTTAGTTTTATAACCTTCGAATTTACAACCTACAGGTGACAATTTTTTGGTGTAAAATTGTAATTCATGATTTTTAACTTCTACCTTATGATTTTTTTTACTTGTATATATGGTTATTGCAAGCTTATTAGTATGTTTCATAAATGGGTTTAAGCTTATGAGTTTGAAGTCAAACATTATTTACACAATAGTCTACTTTTATTTTATGTAAAACTTTCACATATTACAATATAAAACAAAAATAGGCTATAGTGTAAAGCTCTCACATATTATAATGTTTGACTTCAAACTCATAAATTTGAACTTATTTATCAAACATCCAATATATTTGTACAATAATGTGATGTGGAATAATGAAATTGATTATTACATTTTTTTTCCTCTCTGTTTTTGTCTCTTTTATTTACACTGGTTGAACTATGTGCTTCAAACATGTGAGACACATGTGGGAGTTGAACGTTGTATGTCTTTTTTTTTTTTAAATAAGAAAACTCTTTTTTTTTTTCCTTTTAGCAGATCAAATATGAAGAATGAAGGTCAGGGTGTTCTCAAAAGAACAAAATAAATAACAAAGCAAAACAAAGACAATTACATTATCTATCATGCCAATATTATATAAGTCTAACTCTTTTTAAAACGGTCATCTAAGGTATTTTATAATCCCTCCTCTCAAAAATTAAACCTAACTCTCATCTCTCTCTCTCACGCTCACTCCCTTTTTGACTGTTAGCCTTCTTTTTTGTCATTGAGCCCGAAAAGCCTGTTGGGTTTTGTTGAATTTTGTGATTCAAATAAGCATCAGAAAATCAAAATTAATTCCCATAAAACCCTCGCAAGATCCATGCAATTCGATTAGATTAATATGAAAGTCATAAAATCTTACCAGGATGACAAAAAGGGCAAGATTGCTGGAAGGAAGAGAACAGATTCACTTTGGTGACACACTAACTCAAGCGTTTCGTATTCGAGATTAGATTTAGATGTTGTTACTTAGAGCAACACCCTCTACAAGTATCCATACGAACAAACTGTCTTAAAAACCAAATTGGTATGCTAGCACCCTCTCCTTGCGTTAAATGACTCTCTCTAATTTTAGGGTTTTTAATTTTTTTTTTTTGCCTTTTAGAATAAGAGAACGCCTTTTTTCTTCTAATTCAGCCAGAAACTCTAAAACAGATATATATATATATTGACTTCAAGAAAAAGTTAAATTTTAACTAGGGTAAACTGTAATTCAAAATGATTCATAGAATCTAGACAATGTCAGATTTAACGAACCTAGACATATCTAGTACATCAAAACTGGACATTATCAGGTTCATTGAACCTAGACACAGTAAACCCAAAATTTGTTTTTTGGTTTGTTCTAAGCGTGCAACCCTGTAGGTTCACATAATGTTGGTAGTGGGCTTAAAATTCTGTTTCTAGCTCACAAATCATAAGCGGCCTCTAGCAAGACATTATGATTACCCAAGTTATGCGAATGTCAATAATTCAATATAACCTAATATACAATAAGTATTAAAGTTCTTTTGTCACTAAATACCTTGATTGAACATAAGGCATGGTTTATATCATTCTTATACTATTCAATCATATTATTTCTCAATCTTAAGTAGACTGATATTGATAACCGTTATCAATTCTTTCCAATATGGCCATACATTTTTCTTCAAAAACTAATCGAGGGGTCCATAGATATCTTTCTCATAATAAATGAAGGACAAATTCCTTCTTAATCACTCACACTCCTCACATGATTCACTCTATATCCAACAACAATTCATTCCATCATCTTGTTAAAGATAATATTAGAATGTGTCAAAATATAGAACTTGTCATGTAGGAAACAATAGTGATTTCAGGTCAGAGGACTAGGATAATACTATTGTGATGAGAATCACTTATGATAATTATCCATGTATTATTCTCATAGCAAGTCGATCCAATACATCATTTCTCAAATATATATCTATGAGTTGACTTAGTATCTTATACACATGATTAGTAAAATGTAATCGTCACTCAAACTTCATACTAGTCTTCATTCATTATTATCCCAATAATAATGACCGACTAGGGATAATTTAGAATAGAATTCAATTTTCACCTAAGAGTTTTACTATCAAGTCACATACATGATGACCTTAGGCAGAATTAACTATTCATAGAATTAGAATAAAAAACAATAATGAAATGCCTCTTTATTAATAAAATGCAAATGTAACGAAGTCAAAATGTGGTCATTACATAATTGGCCTAAGGCACATCACTAACAATCTCCCACTTACACTAGGCCCAATCAATATTGTATCTAATACCTATTGACCTAGTATAACTCTCATGCTTAGGCTGTGGAAAAGGTCTAGTGAGTGGATCAGCAACATTGTCATTTGTAGGTACTCTGTATATCTTCACGTCTCCTCTCTCAATGATTTCTCGAATGAGATGATAACATCTGAGTATGTGTTTGGATCACTGATGTGATCTAGGTTCTTTAGCCTGCACTATAGCCACGTTATTATCACAATACAAGTCTATTGGATATGATACACTAGGAACAACATCTAATCCAATAATAAACTTTTTGATCCAAACTACTTCCTTAGCTGCTTCTAAGGTGGCTATATAATCAGCTTCTGTCGTAGAATCAGTAACGGTGTCCTGCTTTGAACTTCTCTAGCTCACTGCACCTCCATTCAAATAGAACACATAAGCTAACTACGATCGAAAGTCATCCTTGTTGGACTGGAAGCTGGCATCTGTGTAACCACTTACAACAAGCTCATCTTACTTTTGTCCATACAATAAGAATGTATCCTTCGTTCTTCTCAAATATTTAAGGATATTCTTGACTGCTGTCTAGTGACTTTTACATGGATCTAATTGGTATCTGCTAGTTATGCTTAAGGCATATGAGACATCAGGTCGAGTACATAACATTGCGTACATGATAGATCCAATGGCACAAGCATATGGAATCTTATTCATGTGGTCTCGCTCATCCTGTGTTATTAGACATTGAGTCTTGCTGAGACTAATTCCATGTGACATTGGCAAGAATCCCCTCTTGGAATCTTGCACACTAAACCTATTCAATACCTTGCAAATGTATGTAATCTAACTTAGGCCAATAAGCCTCTTAGATTTATCCCTATAGATCTTGATGCCTAGAATATAGGCAGCTTCACCTAAGTCTTTCATTGAGAAGCAATTCCCTAACCATGATTTAACATTTTGTAGAGTAGGGATATCATTTCCAATGACTAATATGTCCTCAACATATAGCACTAAAATGACTATTGCACTCCCACTAACCTTCTTGTAAACACAAGACTCATCTTCATTTATGATGAAGCCAAACTCTTTGATTGCTTCATCAAAATGAAGATTCCAACTTTGAAATGCTTGCTTCAATCCATAAATGGATCTTTGAAGTTTGTAAACCTTTCCAGAATTCTCAGGACTAACAAAACCCTCGAGTTGTGTCATATACATATCCTCAAGTAGGTTTCCATCAAGAAACGTTGTTTTGACATCCATTTACCAAATCTCATAATCATAGTATGCAGCTATGGCGAGGAGAATCTAAATGGATTTAAGCATAGCAACAGCAACTGGTGAAGAAGTTTCATCATAGTCTTACCATGTGTTTGCTTGAAACCTTTTGGAACTAGTCTTGCCTTAAAGGTATGCACATTGCCATGCATGTCTGTTTTCTTTTTGAAAACCCAATTGCACCCAATAGTCTTTAAACCATCAGGCAGATTAATCAAAGTCCATACTTGATTATCATACATGGATTGCATCTCTGACTTCATGGCTTCTAGCCATTTATCACAGTCAAGTATTATTCATGGCTTCTTGGTAGGATGTGGGCTCATTTTGATCCACAATCATCACATCATTATTATCAGTTAAGAGAAATCTATATCTCTTAGGGCTCCGATGTGTCCTACCAGACCTCCTCGGGCCTTGTTCTACTTGTGTAGGCTCAACAACTACTTGTTGATCTAGTTGGGATTCCACTAATGGTTTAATGCTATTTTGTGGTTCTTGAATTTCTTCAAGTTGAACTTTACTCTCACTGGTTCCTTTAGAAATGAATTCTCTTTCTAAAAAGACACTATTTCGACCAACAAACACTTTGTTCTGAGAAGCATTATAGAAGTAATATCCTTTAGTTTCTTTAGGATATCCCACAAAAAGGCATTTATCTAATTTGGGTGCCAATTTATCTAAAATTTGACTCTTAACATAAGCCTTACATCTCCAAATCTTAAGAAAAGACAAACTAGGCAACTTTCTGGTCCACATCTCATATGGTGTCTTTTGAACCACCTTTGATGGAACTCTATTCAGTATGAACGTAGCAGTTTCCAGAGCATACCCCTAAAAGGATATTGGAAGATCTAACTAACTCATCATAGATCGAACCATATCTAATAAAGTTTGGTTTCTCTGTTTAGACACACCATTCCATTGAGGTGTTCCTGGTGGAGTTAATTGTGAGACTATCCCACAATCTCTAAGATGATCAATGAATTCTTGGTTTAAGTATTCACCACCTCAATCTGATCGAAGTGCTTTAATACTTTTACCAAGTTGATTTTGTACTTCATTTTTGAAAATTTTAAACTTTTCAAAAGATTCAAATTTTTGTTTCATTAGATAGATAGAGCCATATCTACTGAAATCATCTATGAAAGTAATGAAGTATCTAAAACCTCCTCTAGCAGTGGAACTTAATGGTCTATATAGATCAGAATGTACAAGGCCCAATAAGTCATTAGCCTTTTCACTATGTCCAATAAAAGGTGTCATAGTCATTTTGTCTTATAAACAAGATTCACATACTTCAAATGATTCAAAATCAAATGATTTCAAAAGCCCGTGTTGATGGAGTTTTGAAATGCGTTTCTCATTTATATGGCCCAAACAATAGTGCCAAAGATAGGTAGAGTTTAAATCTTTAGATTTAAACTTCTTTGTATTAACATTATAGATGGACTTTTCATTTATGTTTTTAATGTTCATAACAAAAAGACCATTTGTTCATGGGCATATCCATAGAAAATGTTATCATGGTAAATGGAGCATTTATTATTCCTAACAATAAACTCAAAACCTTCCTTGTCCAAATAAGAAACAGAAATAATATTCCTACTCATAGTAGGTGCATAATAACAATTTTCTAAACTTAAAACAAGTTCACTAGGCAAAGTTAACTCATATATTCCTACAGCTAAAGCAGCAACTCTTGCTCCATTTCCAACTCGTATGTCCACTTTGCCTTTAGCCAAGATTGTACTCCTCTTAAGACCCTGCACATAAGTACAATTGTGAGATCCAGATCCAGATCTAGTATCTAATACCTAGGAATTAAAAGTAGACAAATTGACTTCTATAACGTAAATACCTGAAGGAGTTGTCGCACTACTCTTCTTCTTCTTCAGATCATCCAATAGAGCTTGTAGTTTCCTTTCCAATGACCAAGCTCATTGTAGAAAAAGCATACTCCCTTCTTTGGTGGTTTAGCTTTAGGTTTAGGATTAGGCTTGGGGTAAGGCTTAGGCTTCTTAAAGTCCTTAGGAGCCTTATTCTTGCTCTTACCCTTTCTTTTCCTTTTCATACCTTTCCCTTTATTAACCATCAGAACATCTTTGGTATTCTTGATGTTTTGTTCAGCAGTCTTAAGCATCTCTTGCAACTCAGAAACAGTCTTCTCCATATTATGAATGTTGTAGTTCATAACGAACACATCATAAGCATCTGGCAAAGATTGGAGAATGATGTCAACAGCCAACTCTTGGCTAATCTTAAGACCAAGTTTCTGCAAATGATCAAGATGACCCTTCATCTTTAAAACATGAGGACTAACTGAACCATCCACAGTCAATTTGCACAAGAGTAATGCCTTTAAGGTGGCAAACCTCTCAATTCTAGCTTTCTCTTGGAACATTTCCTTGAGATGGCCTATCATGGTATAAGTCTCCATTTCCATCAGTTGCTTCTGAAGCTTTGATTCCATGCTTCCAAGCATGAGGCAAGTGACATCAACAGAGTCATTTAGATGCTTATTGTGAGTATCCTTTTGAGCTCTAGGAGCATAACAGCTGGTTCATCGGGGATAGGTTGATCAAGGCCATATTCCTTCCTATATTGCTTAAGAACAATTCTCAAGTTTCTATACCAGTCAAGAAAGTTAGTCCCATTGAGCTTATCCTTCTCAAGGATCATTCACAGTGACAATTAGATGTGGTGTTTGATGCCATTATCTACAACAAATATATACACATAGTACTTAGGATTTTATTAAACAATTTTTAATGAGGCATACTTTAAATCTCACTAATTTGATCAAATTAATAACCCTCAACATTAATTTGGCAATCACAACAATTGTAATTTTAGTGGGCCAAGATCCATATTTCACCTTACTTTAAGTAAGCTTTGGCTTATTACCTAAAGTATGGTTATTTAGGTAGGTAACACTTTACCAATTACATCTTATGTAACTCTTGGATAAATATGGGATTCGACATCACATGTCTTAGCTAATTAAAATCCCATCTAATGCCCTAGGTCCAAAACCATTTTGATAATCTAGTTAAGTCTAACCATTTCAGACATATGGATATCACTATTATCCATATTGTCTTACCTAGATGGCTTAACTCACCCTGCTTTGGCAGAACCTATATTTAGCAATCCAAGTGTTGAATTATGGGAGGCATTTTAATGACTTAATATTAAGTAAGGGTTCTACTTTAATTTTATTTTATTGTTTATTATTATGTTGCATCATATACATAGCATCACATACATAGCATAATAATAACACAATAAGTGTGTCATAGCATGGCCCAAATCTAGATTGATCTTCATAAGCCAATATGAGGGTTAATGGTCAATCCTAGGTAATCTTTATCTCCATGGATTTTCTTAGATTGCCACGAACGGACTCTATCTTGAGCCTTCATCTTGGACCTCCATCTTGAACATCTATATATCTTGATCTTGGGTTTTGATTTTACATTACGAATTTCAATCTAAACTATTCTATTTCTACTAAATAAAGTAATAAATTGCAACAAATTGAAAAATGACACGCAGTCCGTATTTAAAATTACAAATCCAAAATAAAATTAAATAAAACCTACCAATCACATTGGTATAAAAAGGGCCATGCTATGCACCATGCAATTCACACTAAACACATAAACATAATAATATAATTATTAAAGTTAAATTTTTATTATGACTAAAACGATTTATGTGACGAATCAATTCGAGGTCAAGGGGGTAGCCCCCCCAAAAGGTAAATGATTTACCTTACTCACTTGAATGAGTTGCTGCCTAAATCCATTAATTTTAATTAATCAGATTACCTAATCTATTCATAATAGAATTAATTAATCTTTGCTTAACACTTAAACAGATTTATGAAATTTATTGATCTGTTCTAAACCGATCATCCTTGTTTAACAATTAAACAGACCCTATGATATAGATTAATCCATTGAAAATAGATTATCATTGTTTAATATTTAAACAGTCTACCACCTTATTAAAACCGAAATTAGATTTACAATATATCGTTTAATCATCTTAAAACATATTACTAGATTCTTGTTAAATTGTAATATTAATCAAATTAACAACAACAGGCTACAAGAAATAGTAAATGTATTAATCAAATTAACATGGTAAAAACGTTTAATCAAATAAAACCTCAAACATATTAATCTAATTAATGGATAAATTGTATCCATGCATATCACATATACACAGAACCATATAAAATCAATTTAATCGAATTCGCAAGTCACTTTGATACCAATGGCTGGGTTTTGTGATTCAAATAAGCAGTAGAAAATCAAAATTGATTCCCACAAAACCCTAGCAAGATCCATTCAATTCGATTAGATTGATAAGAAAGTCATAGAATCTTACCAAGATGACAAAAGGGGCAAGATTGCTGGAAGGAAGAGAGCGGGTTCACTCCAGTGACACCTTAACTCGAGCTTTTTGTATTCAGGATTGGATTTACACATTGTTACTTAGAGCAACGCCTTCTGTAGACATCCACACGAACAGACTCTCTCAAAAACCGAATTGGTGTGCTAGCACCCCTCCTTGCATTAAATGACAGTCTCTAATTTTAGGGTTTTTAATGTTTTTTTTTTGCCTTTTAGAATAAGAGAACGCCTTTTATCTTCTAATTCAACCAGAAACCCTAAAACAGATATATACATATATATTAACTTAGAGAAAGAGTCAGATTTTAACTAGGGTAAACTGTAATTCAAATCTAATTCATAGAATCTTGATAATGTCAGATTTAATGAACCTAGACAAATCTAGTACATCAAATCTAGACATTATCAGGTTCATTGAACCTAGACACAATAAACCCAAACTTCATTTTTAGTCTGTTTTAAGTGTGCGACCCTATAGGTTCACATAATGTTGGTAGTGGGCTTGAAATTTTGTTTCTGGCCTATAAATCATAAGCAGCCTCTAGCAAGACATTATGATTACCCAAGTTATGCGAATGTCAATAATTTGACATAACCTAATATACAATAAGTATTAAAGTCCTTTTGTCACTAGATACCATGATTGAACATAAGGCATGTTTTGTGTCATCCGTATACTATTCAATCATATTATTTCTCAATTTTAAGTAGACTGATATTGATAACCCTTATCAATTCATTCTAGTATGGCCATACATTTTTCTTTAGTCTAACTTGTCGAAGGGCCCATAGATATCTTTCTCATAATAAACAAGGGACAAATTCCTTCTTAATCACTCACAATCTTCACATGATTCACTCTATATCCAACAACAATCCATTCCATCATTCTGTTAAAGATAATATTAGAATGTGTCAAAATATAGAACTTATCATGTAGGAAACAATGGTGATTTCAAGTCAAAGGACTAGGATAATACTATTGTGATGAGAATCACTTATGACAATTATTCATGCAGTATTCGCATAGCGGGTCAATCCAATACATCATTTCTCAAATATGTATCTACGAGTTGACTTAGTATCTCATACACATGATTAGTAAAACATAATTATCAGTCAAACTTCATATTAGTCTTCATTCATTATTATCACAATAATAATGACCTACTAGGGATAATTTAGAATAGAATTCAATTTTCACCTAAGAGTTTTACTATCAAGTCATATACTTGATGACCTTAGGTAGAATTAACTATTCAAGGAATTAGAATAAAAAACAATAATGAAAATGCCTCTTTATTAATACAATGCAAATGTAATGAAATCAAAATTTGGTCATTACATAATTGGCCTAGGGCACATCACTAACACCGTCGCCTCCCTTGCTTCCTCACCCAGACTTTCCCTCGCCTCCCGAGCCATCGCCTCATCTCCTCCTAAGTCGTCACCTCATCGTCTTGTCGTCACTCCACCTTCCAAGATGGGTATGTTATTCATTTGTTATGATTTTGAACTTCATGATTTGGATTTGTTAATTTTAGGGTTGTTTTTAATATGCTTAGTTTTTTTTTATGACATATATGAGAAATATTTATCTAGGAATTGTATAAGATTTTTGAATCGAGTATATTAATTTTGTTTAATTATTGTGTTAGTTTTTAGTTTTGGTTGAAGTTAATAATGTGGATATGTTATTTTTAGTTTTGTGCTAGTTTTAGATTTGGTTGAAGTTGATATATGAATATGTTAGTTTTAGTTTTGGTTAAACTTGATAATGTAGATATGTTAGTTTTGTTATGTTTACATTGTTGATAGTATGTTAACTTGATAAATATATTAGTTTTGGGTTAAATTTATTTGTTGCAAGTGAATTGTTTGAAATTAGTTAGAAATTTATTTGTACAACTTGTTGTTAATTTGATGAACATGTTAGTCTTGTGTTTGTTAGTTTTAGTTTTCTTTTACTACTTATCTAATTGATTGTTTTGTGTTGGCTAAATCATGTAAATTTTGATTTTATTTTATGGCAATAGATAGAAAATGAATGAATGCTAATAAAATGTGTGATAAATATAACAAAAGGGCTAAGGATTTTGTCGCTTTTGCTAAGACTAATGTGAAAGGAAATATGATTCGTTGTCCTTATGTTGATTGTGGAAACACTAGAAGGCATGCATATGATGAAATTAGGTTTCATTCGTATCGATATGGGATTGATCTTACTTATCAAATATGGATATGGCATGGTAAGGAAGTCCAAACCATCATCGACGGCAAGGGTGAATGTCCATGTTAGTAATAAAATGAAAGATGAGGATGATGACTATATTAACATAGTTGACATGATGAATGATATGGAAGAAGATTTTGTGCACTGACCAGACTTATTTGAGACAATGTTGCAAGATGCTGATGCTCTGTTGTATAATGTGTGTTTAAAGTATATCAAACTATTTAGTTTAACTAGTTATGGAATTTAAGGCAGTGAGTGTTAGACATGTATGTCTTAAGGAGTAAAAATATATTATATTTTTGGAGACATTTTTATTAATAAATAATTTATTTATTATTCATACACCAAATATTGTCTTATTTACGTTCATATTTGTTGGATGTATGATAAGTATAAAAAAGTATGAGACTATCGATCTAAACTTTTTAGAATCAAGCATGTGATAGATAGATTATTCGGAAGACATGATTCTAAAGGTGACGGTCTAAATCCTAATATCCACAATCGAGGAAATAAAATTGGGCACTTTATTCATGCAAAGATTTTTATGTTGTCTACATCCCTAATGGGAAATGGGTTGTCTTGGCCATCAGAGGAGGACTCCTTGAATAGAAACATTAGTGCATTGTCATAGGTGACTATGTATTGGATCGGGACATAAAGTGTAATTGATTTGGATTAATAATTTTATCTCGACAAATCAATTCACTTTAAACAATCATATATTTGTATTTTAATCCTGAAATGAATAATGGGCCCGTTCTCTTGACTTATGTCTTTTGAAGTACCAAAGAGTGACATCCATATTTTATGTTGGTAAGCATATCAGTATGTTAGAGACATGACTCTTGAGAGCGTAGAATTGTTATTTATAGATATGGAATCTATAGCTCCTTTTTAGGAGTCGTTGATGTCTTCTTATATGCGTTATCTTGTAATTGAAAAATTGGAGCACTCAACCATTTGGATTCATAGGTGTAATTAAATGGTATACCATTTTTAGATGGTAAGTTTTTCGATTGTGAGATAATGGAACGTAAGAGAAAAATAATTGGGAAGGTAAGACATAATTTATCCTTAAGCCGATTATGGATAATCCTATTGGGATATGATACATTATGATATGTCATGGATACTTAGCTACTCAGGCTTCATAATTTTATATAGTTTGAAAGTAGAGCTTTAAGCTTTAAGTAGAGTAGCATTAGAGTTGATAATTATGAAATATATTTCTAGGATACTGGATTTCATAATTATCAGGAGCTTGAACTATATAGGTCCATCAGGTCTCCTTTGCTAGCTCATAATAAATCCTGTAATGATACAGCGTGCTTTTCTAATAAATTGGTGACTTATGTTAAATTATTAGATTAGCTGAAATTCGATAGGATCAGATAATTCATGTCTGTTTATCGGTTGAATTAATTTTATGTAAAATAATTCAAGATAAGCTTGTTGAATTATCGAGAATATTTATTTTTGTAGAGATTATTTAGATATAGTTGTTTTAATCAAATAACTTCTTTATTGGGTTATTTAAATTAAACTAAGGCTTTATCCAAAGAATCTCGGGTGGAAAATAAAAGATTTATAGGTATCATTTATCGTAAGTTCGACAGGCCGATCTTCATGTTCGACCTACCGATGGAGTAAGTTCTGGAGGCCAATTTGCTAGTTCGGCCTACCGACCGAATGATAATCTGATTACATGTTTTCGCACGTTTTATTAAATATTGATTCATATTCGAATTTTAGAGGCCTTATTTGATAATCACCAACCATGGGCATGACCTCTATAAATAGAAGTGAGTATTCTACGTTATTAGATCAATTAAGAAATCAATAGTAAGTACTCAGCTAGTGAGACTTTGAAACTCTCTGAGAGCTATTGTTCACAAATCACAAACCTTAGTTTTGGGTTTTCTTAATTGGTTAGAAGGAGAGTCACTGGAGAAGAACTATACGAGTGCGCCCACATACACATCGATCATGGATAGAGAATAACAAATAAGACCAGTTGGTTAAGGCTCTTCTATAACGCCTTTCTCTTCACAAATTGCAAAAGCTTTTTCAGTACACAAAGGTTAGTAAGATCTAGTTAATTTATGCATATAGCGTGTCAAACTTGTGTTTTGGAGAATACTATGATTAAAAATTTTAAAATTTCTGCTACATACTATTTTTCCAACAATGGGTGGGTGGTCTAATTCAAGTTTCACAGGACTTTAAAAATTTTTACATGATGCATTTTTAGATAATAATAAAGTACCGGTAAGTATATATGAGGCAAAGAAGAAGTTGAGTACTCTAGGAATGGAGTGTGAGACGATAAATGCTTGTCCAAATGATTGTGTGCTATACTAGAAAGAGTCTGAAGACTTATATGAATGTCCAGTGTGTGATGTGTCTCAGTGGAAGAAAGCTAAGGAACCGTTGGACGGAAGAAAAGATGTACTAGCTAAGGTGTTATGGTGTATTCCTTTAGAATCGCGCTTAAAACAATTGTTTCGCAATGCCAATCATGTAAAGGATTAAACTTGGCACCATGATAGGTAGATTGATGATGGTATGTTGAGACATATAGCCGATGTGTAATAATGGAAGACATTTGATGCAGAGAGTCCCAACTTCCGTTCATAACCAAGGTATCTTCGTTTTGCTTTATCTGCATATGGAATGAATCCTCATAGTAACCAAAATACAAAGCACAGTTCTTGGCTAGTCATTCTTGTCAACTACAATCTTCCATCAGACTTGTGCATGAAGCGAAAGTTCTCGATGCTAACTTTGTTGATCTTTGTACCTAATCAATCGAGAAATAACATTGATGTGTACTTGGCATCATTGATCGATGAGTTGAGGAGATTGTGGGCAAGTGCTGTACAAGTCCAAGATGCTTACCGCTGGAGACCTTCACACTCTAAGCAATGTTGGAATGGACTATTAATGACTTTCCTGTATATGGAAACCTATTCGGGTACTCATTTAATAATTTAATAGCTTGTCCTATTTGCGTGATGAATACATCTTCATTTCGACTAAAGCATGGTAAGAAGATAGTTTACGACAGCCATAGACATTTTTTGCCTATGAACCATCCATATTGTGGATAGACAAAAGCATTTAATGATAAGACTGAAGAAAGACGACATTCAAGACCGTTGACAGGTGATGAAGTGTTTGAGATGGTGGGAAATATCAAAGTTGCTTTAAGGAAGTCAAACAATAAAAAGAATGCACAAGTGGGAGAGGGACCGTGGAAGAAGAAGTCAGTTTTCTTTTAACTTTCATACTAGAGCTCTCTTTTTATTCGTCACTGTTTGGATGTCGTGTACATTGAGAAAAATGTTTGTGAATTAATAGTCGGTATGTTGCTTGATATTCCCAACAAAACTAAAGACGGTCTCAACGGATAGTTAGGTCTTATCGAAATGAAAATAAGTGGTGATTTGGCTTCTAAGAAAAGGGGTGCTCAGACTTATTTGCCTTCGGCAAAGGACACCTTATCGAGAGAAGAAAAGAAAAAGCTTTATGAATGGGTTGCTTTGGTCAAAGTTCCAAATCTTCAAACTTAAAAAACTTGATGTCAATGAAGGACTTGAAGCTTGTTGGCATGAAGATATATGATTGTCACACTTTGATGCAACAATTGTTGCCATTTGCATTGCATGAAATTCTACCGTCGGAGGTGAGATATGTAGTTACAAAGTTTTGTTTCTTCTTTAGCTTCATATGCTCCGAGGTGAAAGATCCAACAAAGCTTGACACCATGCAAGCAGAGTTGGTGAAGACCTTTGTGCATGCTTGAGAAGTACTTTCCACTGTTATTTTTGACATTATGATTCACTTAACGGTACACTTAGTATGAGAAGTTAGGCTTTGTGGGCCGATGTACTTGAGGTGGATGTACCATTTTGAAAGATAAATGAAGATTTTGAAGGATTATGTCAAGAATCGAAATTGGCCAAAGGGTTGTATTGTGGAGATTGACATCGCAGAAGAAGCTGTGGAGTTTTGCTCGGAATACCTATCCAATGTTGAAGTAATCAGCTTGTCAAGGAAGGTTAACATTGATTCAAAAGCAATGTCTGCTGGTATTTCCTTGGTTGTTTCTCATAAGAAATGAGAGCAGGCATGTCTTCACGTTTTGCAGGATACTCGTGTGGTCAAATCATTCATAGAGGTTCACATGAAAGAAATAAAATATGCGAATCCCAAAAGAGGGAGGAATGAGATCTATTTGCAAGATGAACACAACCACACTTTTAGAGAGTGGACACGGACAAATATATATAATAAGGCTCGTGAGTCTCGAAGCAAAGGTGTCTTAAAAGGCTTGTTTAAGTTGGCCGGAGGACCCTTGTTCATGGTCATGAGATATACTTCATATTCAATAAATGGTTTTACCATTTACACTCGCAAAAGAGACAAGAAGCACTTAGTCCAAAAGTAGTGGTGTGTGTCTTCGTGCCGATTCATGCATGTTTTCTCCACCAAAGACAAGGATCCCGTATGTGGAACAATGACCTACTATGGTTATGTTGACGACATTTTGGAACTTAACTATTGCAGACTTCAAGTAACTTTTTAAGTACAAATGAACCGACGATAACTATTTGAAGATTGATAATGACGGCATTACAATAGTAGATCTTAGAAGTTTAGGTTACAAGAATGATCCACTCATCATGGCATTGCAAACTAAACAAGTCTTCTACACCACCGATCTTAAAGATTTGAAGTTGTCATTAGTCGTGCCGATAAAGCCAATAGAATGGTGAGGAGAATAATGATGAAAGCAGTGATATTCAATCTTTTAGTAAAGGATTGCCATCAGTGGAGGAGGTTGACATCTTTGATGATGACGATTCACACTTAGTCTGTTAAGATGTTAGATGGACTTGTGTTGATAACTCTAATAAAGATAAAAGGACAAAATAATCGCTTTTAGATTATTGTATTTTTTTTTGGGAACTATTTAATAAGACATATCATTTGTATTGCAATTATGCTGTATTTCATTTTCTTGGATATTGTAATGCAAACTATGTTGTATTTTTTATTGACATATCATACCAAGAAGAATGACAAAAATTTATTGAAATTGCATGTTAAATTTGTTCACGTTTTCTTTAATTTATAGTTAATTTAAATATTTTGTGTTAAAATTAATTTATTTATTCAAGCGGGGAATATAGTAAATGTAATATCTGTGAATTTAAGGCCATAAAATAGAATCATGGAATTAGGCCATCCGTGCGAAAAATGACCAAAACAACAATATTTTTTTTTCCATCTCCAGACTTTAGATGACGATTTTTTTTAATTAAAACCATAGTCTAATCTTGCTATTAGACGATGTTTTTTAATAAAACCATTGTCTAATGTCCATACCTTGTGCCAAACCCCACACCTTGTTGACTTTAGATGACAATTTATAACCATCGTCTAAAGTAACAGAATTTTACAACTACAGATTAGCCGGTTCTGCCACCGTTGTCTAAAGTGGGTTACTGACTGTCGTATAATCTCCCGCATAAGCTAGCGGCAGTAACTTTCTCCTGTCTCTGAGCAGAGAGGAAGAATTCAATCAATTGCAACGGTAAGATAAAAAGAGAGAAACAAAATTAAAATTTCATCTTGACTTGATGTCCCATCATGAAATTTTTATTCCATAGAAATTCAAAGTTAAAAGTGAAAATAAGTTATTTACAAAGCCCGGATACATCTGACCACGTGATGATTTGTCTCAGATGACAATTTCTCGAGCCTCGGTAATTGCTACAATAACTAAACCAGCGAAGGCTTAGTCTGATTTAAGCGCAATGACTCTCTCACAATTTAGAAGCTGCACGAGTTGGAAAAAAAATTTTCGTTTTTGCAACCAAGTCCCAAGCTAAACAAGAAAAAGATATCCGTTATCAACTACTTTACAAATTTCCGAGAATTATTCTACAAATGAAGATTCGAAAGACAACAAGATCAAATAAAATTTATGGACGACACCTCGAATGGCTTCAAATCAATCATGGGAGTAGAGAGTGAAGATGTCTGGGAGAGGCTGTGCCTTGAGATGGAAGGTGAGCGAGTGGACTTGTTAAAGATATAGCTAGAGTGAATCTAGCGCATATCGGAAATATTAAAATATCTTGGTGCTAAATTAAAACCTTGGGAAACATGATTCTTCAGGCATATCAAGAACATCATTGCTGTATTCATCATATATGGCTAGGGAGGCAACAATATAGCAAAGCCCAAACTAGAAAGAGGATTCCTGTAAGCCAAATCCCATAGAATCTTTCAGTATGCCTTCAAGGTACGAAGAACATCATCGTAAATCTTAGCAAATGAAATAATCTACAGCTGCAAAAGCACCAAGAAAGATGCTGGCCGCCATGGAGGCCGGTGCTGCCCGAACAACTGCCAATGGCCAAAGAAGGATAGCAAGACCTGCAAATGGCACACATATCGTTTCCAAGATAGGGCCTTCCCAACCTATAAAGTCGTAAAACAAGCGATGCCAGCCCTTAAAAGGCATGTAGAAATTTTTGAATAAATCAATACTTGAGATCACTGGCAAATCAACAATAGAACTTAGGACGCCAGCTATAACAGCACCAGGAAGATAAAGAATTCAACAAAAAGAAAAGGTAAAGAGAAGATTTCGTAAACAAAATATTGGACATCACCAAAAGGACTAAGTCGAAAAGTAAATTGCACAAAACAAAATCTTACAGATGCTAACACAGTCTTCATTCTCCAATATCACATATCGATATTATTGTAGTTAACAGACAAACAATGTAATTTTTCTGGTTAACATTTGTCACACAATTAACTAAGAGAATGTCATTTTATTCTGCTTGCTACTCATTGCAAAGGAATCATTCTACAAATTTATCCTCTAGTTCATTATATTGTTTTTAATTTTAATAAATAATTCTACAAACCTGATCCCATAATATTTTCCACTAGGAGGACCTTGTTCCAGTAAATCGTTCGAAATTGAGAAGTAAGAATGGTGGCAAACATCCTTGACATCCCTAACAATGGTGAAGCAAGCTTTAAAAGTGTCCACAGTTCCATCCTTCAAAAAATTGATGTGTTTTCTTTTAACAAAACACAACAAGAGAATAATGATTGGCAACACAAAGTAACACATACAATGAATGAATCAAGATCAAACACATACGTAAAAGCAGTGATATAATTTGTTGGTCTTCCCTTCTTCAACAACTTTAAAAGTAGCCATTACTGGCGAAAGAAAGCCGTAAGCTGCTCCATCCACAATGCTTTGAAGAATACCAACCACGGGCCACAATATCAAAAGTGTAGGCAGCACAGATATGCACAGAACAAGCTTTAGAACTGGTCCCAATTTTTGAGCCCTAACAATTAAAAAGAATAAAGAATTAGCCATAAAAGGGAAAAAATTGTTAAAAAAAGAAAATGGCTAAGAAAGAGTACCACAAAATACTGTAATAAGCCCAGACACCGTGTGGCAGCAAAAGAAAAAAAAAAAAAAAGAATAATCATCCAGTTTCCGGTTGACATGATGAGGCAAATTAAGAGACATAATACGATAGCTGAAACAAAAGAAGTGTTCAGTTTTTTCGTATTTAGACTAAAGCCACACTAAACCTTCAAGAATTTTACATCAAACTTTGTGTTCTAATCACTACATAGGTATAGTTCACAACACTGACTCAAATGAACAAAACAAATGTCATCATTTTCTCAACCTAAGGAATATAACATAAAGAAAACTATGTCATTATTTTCTCAACTTAAGGAATATAACATAAAGAAAACTATCTTATGAACTAGGAATTATAACCATGAGAGTGATGCCTGCCCATAAAATTTCTGCTGAAGAAACAGAAAGCCCCCTAAAAAGGATAATATATCAACTCCGCAGACAAGGGAAATATACCTCAAATGCATAAGCATTAAAAATGATGCCTAACATATTACCGCAACAATTATACATATTTGATTTTGACTGATATATAATTATAATAAAAAATAAATAAATTAAGACTGCACCCCAGTTCAATCCAACAGAAGATTTTCTTCAACAAAAACACTGTATTACTTTTTTAAACAAATATTCAAAACCTAAACCATACAACCACATAAGCAGTTTGAGCAAACAGAGATTATTAACAAGGAAAATAATGGAAAATTCAAAGAACAATTATTAAATAAACAAACACTAACCATTAATGTGGCCAAGAATGAGAAGGCCGATTAAGTAAGGTAGAACGCAGATAACGTTCAACAAAGATGCCCAAATTCCTTTCGGAGGCTCCATTTCTCTTCTCCATTCACTCTTTGCACCACCAGATCTTCATGCCATTACTTCTTTGCCCATCTCACACTAAAAAACATCAATATACCTTTTTTCAACAAAAAAAAAAAAGAAAAAAAGCCCATTAAAGAAAACAAAAAGTACAAGAAAAAAATGAAACAATTTTCACAAACCCATGTCAGGAAGTTACTCGAAATTCGGAATTTGCTTTTGTTTTGGCACCAAATACCTCGAAAATTGGTAGTTTCGGAAGAAGACAAATGGTTTTCATTTCTTAGTGGAATAGGGAAAAAAGAACTCAGAATTTGGAGAGATTCACCGTTTATCGATTCAATAGTGAAGAAGAAACGCCTCAAAATATCACAATTGAGTTCAGTGAGAATTCAATGGAGATGAGTTTATTTTTAATAGTGGAAAAGAAACCTCGGATAATGAAAAAAACGAGTAAGGAAATGTAAAAGAAGAAGAATAGGAACAAGAACAAGAAGAGAAGGGAAAGAGGAAGGAAAGAAGAATTGGGTTTAAAGAGAATTTGACCGAGAATAGGTCCTTTTTTTTTTTAAGAGTGGAAAAGTGACCTTCAAACGTCAAAGAAAGAAGAGAAGGAAAAGAAAAGAACAAAGAGGAAGAAGAGCAAGAGAAAACGAAGAAGCCAAAAAAAGTTAAAAAAAAAAAAAACGAGAACGAAACCTCGACAAATCAAAAAAATAAAAAAAAAAAGTGCTTTTATATATAAATAATAGATTACACTATTTAGATATTTTGATATTATTTTTAAAATAGATAAAAATATTTTTTTAAAAAAAATAAAAATTTTTTAAAAGTTGTATCGAAAATGTTTTTAAAATTTTTGTCTCGAAAATACATATAAAAATATTTCTAAAAATTTTAAAAACGAAAACAAACAAGCCTTTTGTGTTTTGTTTTAGTATATATTTGGTTTAGGTATTATTTAAATTTAATGAATTTAAATTTGGATTCGAGTATCAAAAATCTTTTGAATACATATTCGTTTCTCCCAAAATCTGAATCATTTGAGTATCATAATTCAAATTTTTAGAATTCTCATCTCCTTAAACTTTTTATACACGGATATTTTGCTACAGTAAAAACTAAAAGACTCAAATTTGAATTCGAGTATTAAAATTCCTTTAGATACGTGTTTGTTTCATCCAAAATCTGAATCCTTTAAGTATCAAGAATCCAAGTTTTCAAAGTTCTGACTCCCTTAAACTTTTAATATTCTGATATCTCTGCTACAGTAAAAACTAAAATTTTTTCTTCTATAGTTGAGGAAAAAAATCATACTCTCTTATATTTGAAGAAAAAAATCATAACTTCTTCGTTTGATATTCAATTGAGATTATTCATTTTTCATTATGTTTTTAATACAGAGAGAAATAAATCAAGATACATATTGCATATTTTTTAAGATCATTAACATTATGATTTTATTAGATTTATTAATAAATAAAAACTATATTCACAACATTTTCAAAGACAAATTTCAATTTTATTCCATACTCAAATTAAAACTTAAATGCATATCCAAACGTCAATTTGAATAACAATTCAAATCACTAACTTAAATTCTAGTTCAAATCATACTAACTCAAATTAAATCACTAATTCAAATCCAACCTTAGATATTATAGAACTATCAAGTCAAATTTTTCTTAAAGGCCTTTTATTTAGTCGATTCAGGATGTGGGTGTTTAATGCAAACTTTTGATAACCCAATTATTTGCCATCTTTTTTTTCCTCCATTGAAATATGGTTTTTTAGGACCGTTTGGTATTATTTTAAAAATAGATGAAAATGTTTTTCTTTTAAAAAATAAAAATTATTTAAAAACTGAATCAAAAATATTTTTAAAATTTTTACCTTAAAAAATAAAACCAAATACAACTTCTCTTTTTTATTATTTAGTTAAAATTGTTTTTTAAATCCAGTAATTTGTTTGGGAAAATGAATTAGAGTAAAAAGTTACATATTGTAGTTTTTTCAAAAAAAAAAAAACTTATATATCAAAGTAAAAAATAAAAAATTATTAACAATATAATCTTATAATATTTTTAATCATGGTTTTAATTCATATTATCAAACATATTATTAATTAATCAAATTAAACAAAAAATAATAAAAATAAAACAAGACCCAAAGTCCCGATTCATCTGTCTGTCTTCTCATTCTCACCGTTCCGTTCCGGATCGTTCGAACCTCCCCTCGATTGGGGGACAAAACTCACAGAGAAGAAGAACATCATCAATAAAATAGTTGCGAAAGAAATAAATAATATTCATTCTACCTCGAAATATTCCATTTTATATAAATACAGATATTCGAGTACTGGAAAAAAATAATAAATAAAACATTATTAAAAAAAAAAAAACTCAAAAGACCAAAACAGACTCTCTCCTACTCTATGCACAACTGTTGCCGTACACTCCAGTCTCCACTGTTCTAACTCTTCTTCCTCTTCTTGTCTCTCAAAATTTCTGTGATTTTGTCCGTCGCTTAGATTTCGTTTGCAAAGCTTCTAGTCTTGCTGTATTTGCTTCTGAGAGCTGGGGTTTCGGCGTTATCATGTGAAACCCTAGCTATCATGTGAAACCCCAGCTAGCATTGGTTCGAGTTGGCTTTTGGGGGTTAGGGTTTTCGCAAGATCTGTAATCGGCGAGCTGAGGGCTGTGCAATGGGGAATTGTTGCAGATCTCCGGCTGCCGTAGCTAGAGAAGATGTCAAATCGAATTTCTCCAGCCACGATCACCGGCGGGACTCGAACGCCGGGAAGAAAGCTCCGATTACAGTGCTAAACGGCGTTCCGAAGGAGAACATCGAGGAGAAGTACTTGGTAGATCGGGAGCTTGGGAGGGGAGAGTTCGGAGTGACCTATCTCTGTATCGACCGGCAGACGAGGGAGTTGCTGGCTTGCAAGAGCATTTCGAAGCGGAAGCTAAGGACGGCCGTGGACATCGAGGATGTGAGGCGCGAGGTAGCGATAATGAAGCATTTGCCGAAGAATCCAAGCATTGTGACCTTGAGGGAGGCCTGCGAGGACGACAATGCCGTGCATTTGGTGATGGAGCTGTGCGAGGGTGGGGAGCTTTTCGATCGGATTGTGGCGAGGGGGCATTACACGGAGCGGGCTGCTGCCGCAGTCACCAGGACGATCGTGGAGGTCGTGCAGCTCTGCCACAAGCACGGGGTGATCCACAGGGACCTGAAGCCGGAGAACTTTCTGTTCGCCAACAAGAAGGAGAATTCTCCTTTGAAGGCTATTGATTTTGGGTTATCCATATTTTTCAAGCCGGGTAAATAACTGAGTTGCGGCTGAAATTTTGGTTCTTGCATTGCCAGCATTCAGATTTAAACAAACTTGAATTTGGGTGTGTTAGTATGGACAATCACGACTTTAAACAATGTTAATTCTTAATTGACAAAATAATTTTTTTTAAGTAACTCTCAGGGACATGGGTGTTAAGTTAAGACTTCTTTGTTTAGCTTGATTAAATTGGTGTAAGAAGCATGGTCACTGGGAAAATCTCGATTCTGAAGTACTTTAGTGTTCTGATAAATGAGAACTTTCCTTTTAAGGTGACCATGACGGTTTAGAAAATATTTGTGATTGTATTGTTGTTGTTAATTATATTCTTCAACTCTCACCATGTTGTTATGAACTAAAATGGGTTGTCATCGTTCACCGCTTGAAGAATTTTGATACAAACTTACACTCAATAAAGGTGCAACATCAAGCTTTTTCCTCGTCACAGATGTGTGAAAAAGCTTTCCAATGAATATCTCTAAACCGGAAGTGGGTGATAACCTGATTAAGCTTTGGTTGTATGTTTGTTAACTACTGCAACTAAGTTATTTTTTTAAGGGATATATATTTAAAAGTTATGTTGGCTTTGTGTATTCTATAGAATTTGATTAATGAGTTTAACGTGTGCAAGATGGTGTAGAACTAATAAACATTATTCAAATACATATGATACAGATAAATAGCAACTAGATAGTTTGTATTAAGGCAACAATTTTGGATTTCTGATTGGTGCTGATTTTTCATTTTGATGTTAGGCATGTCTAGATTTTGGCGCATTATGGCATGCTATCAATTAGAGCGTTAATAATAATAATAATAATAATAATATGGCACTCGTTAACACGGGCAAAGACGACTATATGTGATGAATGAAATCATTCCAACCAAGTACATTGTATATGATCTTCCACACCTTAGCTCTAACATGTCTATTTGTCTCATTCATGTTGTTCATTCGTTTTAGTTCGACTAAATTGTTAAAATGAAGATAAACCATATGACTATGGTTTGTTTTTACTATCAGTTGTAAATGATGCTCAATGAATGCTCATTTAAAAGTCTAGGTTTCACATACCTACTCTGGGAAAATCATTGTCCACTTCATTTATCCCTTTTCATGAATGATGGTTTCTTGTCAAGCTTTATCTCATCATCTCACATTTAGAAGATTTTGTAAGTTTGCTTGTTCCTTTCTTCTTTCCATTACATCTTTTGAAAGCTAGCTGACAACAATCTGGGCTATTGGCAATGGAGTGGTGCTAAAAATAGCTTCTTTAAAGGGTCTTAATTAAAAGTTTTCTTCACTGTTGCTATCAACTTATTATATTCGTTTGGTCATCTTATATATGACGTTCCGTTATTATACATTCACTTTCTCACGTTTCTAGGTGAGAAATTCTCTGAAATTGTTGGAAGTCCGTATTATATGGCTCCAGAGGTGCTGAAGCGTAGTTATGGGCCAGAAATTGACATATGGAGTGCTGGAGTTATTCTGTATATTTTGTTGTGCGGGGTTCCTCCTTTTTGGGCTGGTAACTATGTTCCAATAGTTTTCTCAATCATGCTTTTTGTATGTTTTTTCCTGTAAAGAAAAAGTATTTAGTCATGGTTTGCTTAATGTCATTGTTGAAATTTTGTTTGTCTGTTTCTCTTCATAATCTAGTTTGATTATTATTTATTTTTTTTCTGTTGGCCTGTAAATGGTTGTTTTACTTACCTTAACTATACTCCCACTGCAGAGTCTGAACAAGGTGTTGCGCAGGCAATTTTACGTGGCTTGATAGATTTCAAACGTGATCCATGGCCCAATATTTCAGAAAGCGCCAAGAGCCTAGTCAAGCAGATGTTGGAGCCAGATCCAAAGCTACGACTAACGGCCAAGCAAGTTCTTGGTATCTCTCTCTCTCTCTCTGCACCACGCCCCAACAACCCCCCCCCGGGTGTATATTTAAATTTATATATTATGATACAGTGCATGTTAAAATTTGGTAACAGTCCTTAGTTTTCCATCTCTTATTTTATTTATTTTTATTTGGTGTACCAGCCATATTTAGCCAAACAGTTTCATTTTTTTATTTTTTTAATCTTTTTGGGCTTCTTTTTTCTTTTTTTCCTTCTCCGTTACTATTTTTGTTTCGTGACAGTTACATGAGCTACTAAACCATGTAAAAGTTTCTAGAAATGCAATGGTAGAGGAGCTTTGCTCTATTAGATCATAAAATCCAATAACACAATAATATATTGGGATCTTATGTCTTTGTATCCTTCAGTCTTTACTTTATACACTGGATTTGTGTTATATCTGGTGTATGGGTTTCTGTTTGCAGAGCATCATTGGCTCCAAAATGCTAAAAAAGCCCCAAATGTTCCTCTTGGAGACGTTGTCAAGTCAAGGCTTAAGCAATTCTCAATGATGAACAGATTCAAAAGAAAGGCCTTGAGGGTTGGTTAGCTGCTGCTTGAAATTATTTGTTCCTTCCTTTTTTTACCCTTATACAAAGTGTAACTGTAGTTGTACTTTGGAACAGGTTATTGCTGATTTCTTATCCATTGAAGAAGTTGAAGACATCAAAGAAATGTTTAGAAAGATTGACACTGACAATGATGGTGTTGTGTCAATTGAAGAATTGAAATCAGGACTTCGAAATTTTGGATCCCAACTTGTCGAGTCTGAAGTTCAGATGCTCATTGAAGCTGTGAGTGTACTTGCTTCGTGTTCTTTCAAGCGTATCTCTACTATTAAAGGTGTTTGATTTTTCGGATTTAAGGTCAATCCACAATCCAATCTAAAACCTTACGATTGAGAAAATCTTGATTCGCAATCCGGTCCGAAACCTTCGGATTAGAAAAATCTTAATCTGCAATCCAATACAGAACTTTTGGATTGCATTTACCGGTTCGCAGATTTAACTATGACCTTTTAAAATAAGAATATTGAAGGCCAACTTTTTCAACATAAAAAATTAAAAGATATAATTCATAATATAAAATAGCTCAATAAAGTTAAATTTGTTACAACCCATCGTTAAGACAAACTACAATAAAACTAAAAATCAAGTCTTCTAAAAAAAAACTCACAATAAATTATTGTTTATTTATCAACGCTTAAAACATCATAGCATCTCAACTTCAATTCACTTTTGAAGCACATGACTTGTTTGCACAAAAAAAAAAAGAAAAAAAATGAAAAGCAACAAACAAGAGGACAGCTTATATTTTTATAACTTCTAATTCTTACTTGTAGTGTTGAATTTTAAACACAAGTTGTGTTATACAACCTGATAATGATTTTGCTTGGCAAAAACGTTAGAAAAGTCTTTTGTTTTTTAAAGGGGAAAAAAGGAAAGCTTTATTTAAATATATACATTAAAATTATAAAGTTTTGGATTAGCGGATTGGGTAGTTTAAGAATTCTTCAATCCGCAATCCGATCCAAAACCTTCAGATTGGGATTTTCTTTATGTGGAACCAATGCAAAACTCTTCCCAATCCAAAACCTTCGGATTGGATTGGATTGGGTGGATCTCACAGATTCACGGATACGTAAACACCCTTTTCTACGATGACATCAATGTTGTATATTCTGCTATTCATTACACTATTGGACCTTCCAGATAGTGTCTTTACTTTTTATATTGATTGCACTTGGAATTTTTCCTCCATTTAGCAAGAACTCGCTTTATTTTGCTTTTCAGCTACTAGATTTCTACGTGCTAAATTGGAAATATTTAGAGATTGTCTAGTAGCTCGTTGTTATTTATTTGTGGGAATTTGCTTTCAAGTTCTCTGGTGGTTTAGTTGTAAGTAGCATAGGCACCTGTAAAGAGGAGATTGGTCCATTTTGACATGATAAGTTTTAACTTCATACGTATGTCTAGAACTAAATGGCGGCTGTCTCTTTGTTCATGCCATATGCATGTCTAGAAGTCTTCTATCTACACTTCTGAATTTATGGAGTTTAATGTTGGGTTTTATTTCGGGCACTGGTGTTCCATCTTGATATAGATGGTTGGGGAAACAATGGTTGTTCTTGTTTGCTTTGGTTTTGATTAGGTATGATTGTGTCCCACAGGTTGATACTAATGGGAAAGGAACACTGGACTATGGAGAATTTGTTGCGGTTTCCCTCCACCTACAAAGAATGGCCAATGATGAGCATCTTCGCAAGGCCTTTTCCTATTTTGACAAGGATGGGGATGGTTACATTGTGCCAGATGATCTCAGAGATGCATTGATGGAAGATGGAGAAGAAGATTGTACAGATGTAGCGAATGACATATTCCTAGAAGTTGACATGGACAAGGTTAGGACCTGGACGGCTCACCTTTGATGCCTTCATGATCTTGAGGATGATAAATTGATGTTATTATGTAATGAATGCAGGACGGGTGCATCAGCTACGATGAATTTGTGGCAATGATGAAGACTGGGACAGATTGGAGAAAGGCCTCTCGGCATTACTCAAGGGGAAGATTCAACAGTCTTAGTGTGAAGCTTATGAAGGATGGTTCCTTAAATTTGGGGTAGGTGACTGAACAACACGTGAGGTTGGTTTTCAACATATCCATACAAAAGAAGTGCTGTATCATTTTTCTGCACATCTGGTACTTGCTTTCTTTTGTGATTATTTGTTGGTGTCCCTTTAATCAAAATGGGCCTACGTTTGCTTGGGGCCTTGAAATGATTACGATGGAGGTCTGAGGACAATTATTTGTGCCCCAGCAAATGTTGATTGTGTTAAACAAGGTCCTTGTAGCTACGGCGCTGCTTGTATGATTGTCTTTTCTTTTTTTTTTTAACCATTTCAACCTTTCTGTGATTGTTTTTGGTTGACAATGTGGAGTTGAACTACGCAAGTGCTGTAGCATACATTTGTAAAAGTGATATGAAGGTCTTGGTAGCGTGAATGATCTGTCCCACAATAGTGAGTTGACCCCACTATCCGTAATTTTGTAGATAATCATTATTGGTCATTATGGTGCTATTCCTAGCCTCCTTCCCAAGGGATGAACAAAGAATGCAACGCATTTTGATGATCAGTTTCACTTTTGTGAACGCTTTCTATTTCGTTTAGCCCTGAAGCATTACGGATTTTATTAAACGAATTTTTTAGGCATGTCTGCTGTGCAAGTGGTGGTGGCCTAACGGCAGTTCAATATGTTTGGTATTTGCACTGTTAATTCAAGCACCAATCCCAACAAATAGATTTTTTTAAAAAAGTTTTTAAAGGAACATAACCCTCCTACTTACATGATAGTGTGGCCTGTTTAGTTTATAGTATACTTTTTAGAATGAGAATTACTGTTTTATGATTGATGAGGCTTTGATCCTATTCATATGGTTAAATTGGAGTGTTCTAAGCACAACTTATGATTGTGGAGTTAAAGGTGGGAACAAACTTTCTTGGCAACAAATAGCAGCGCGGATGACGAAGGTACTGCACTACTACATAGAACTCCTTATCATAGATAAGACAGTGTTGCTTTCCCTTGGTTACTTTTTTCACGAAGTATGCAACGTGATGACCTTGTCTAAATGCTCAACCTTTACCTACTCTAGAAGCATATCAAGAACCTTCAAAAACCTCTAGACGGATGGCTTCTACAAACAGGAGTCCAAAATTTTTCCCTTGCCCGGAGGAAGGCTTTATGGGCAGCAAGGGTTCTTTCAAAATCTTCTTTTCTGATACACTTGGTAGTTATTCCATAATAAATGTCGGGACAATAAGATAAATAAGCCAAGTTATTAATGGAATAAAAATTAGTTGGTCAAAGTTTAAAAAACTTTAATTAATAGGCCACTAAACTGTATATATAGATTTAGATGCAAGTAAAATACTAGAAATACCCTCACTCACTAAATCCCTCAAGTGATTCACTATTTCTCTTTAGATAAATTATACTGACACTTTTTGTGTTTACCTTAATTACAGTGACCCCTTTGGACCAAAACTAATTGCACCAACACCCTTTGATTTTTCAAAGAAATTACAGAGAGACCCTTTACCATGAGAGTTGATCGTTAGTTTTGTTAAAAATATCAAAACTGTCCCTCCATCTATCAAAACACATTTTAAGCTATTTATGCACCTTGAAATGACATTTATGACCATATTTGACATTAAAAAAAGGAGCATAAACAATTTGAAAATGCTTCTAACTATAAATTCGTCTAATGATAGAGAAAATATTTTTTTTGAAAAATTTAAATTTGTAAAAGGATATAATTATTCTTCATCCCCTAAAATAGCATATACATAAAAATATATCTAATACAAATTAGCATTCCATAGTGTAAAGTCACAACATAAAATTGACAATTATATGTCCAAAGTAAATAAATATAATCATAGCAAAAAGAAAAAAAATAAAATTATGTAGGCCAAAAAACTTCACAAGTCATTATATTAAAAAATTAAATAGTCCGAGTAAAAGTCCACAAACCATAATATGTTAAAGATTACATAGTCAAAATAAAAGTCTGGAATTAGTTAATTCAACAAAATGAAAATTTATAAATTTACAAATCATCCAAATTGGTTCAAAAAATTTCACAAATAACATAAATATGTACTCACATGTCAAATTTCAAATTTCACACTAAATATTTACCTAAAAAACCAAAAGAAGGAAAAAAAAAAAAAAAAGAAAAATCAATACCAATGTTGTTGGAGACGACAGTCGGTGACGTGCAACGACAGAGGAAGGCAAAGACAGTGGTGGGAGCTACGACGGATCGAGAAAGGGATGAAGGGAGGATGGGGGTGGGTTGTGAGGTTGGGGGCTCAACAGCTTGAGGGAGGGAGGGAGGGAGGACGGGGGCTCGATGGCGGGACAGCCTGATGGCTGCGACGGATCAAGGGAGGGAGGACAAGGGCGGGTTGTGAGGGTTAGGGTTGAACGGCTTAAGGGAGGGAGGGAGAGAGGGAGGATGGGGACTCGATGGCGACGGTTGCAACGGGCAGAGCGGAGGTCGGTCATGAGCGTTGGGTTTGGGTGGGGGTGGCTTTTTTCTAATTAGTTATTTAGGTTTTTTTTTTTTTCAAATGGATGGTTAGGATTTAGTGTTGAAAATGAATGGTTTAGATTAAATAGAGTATTTTGGTCATTTCAAACAAAAATTTAACAAAGTTAATTTTAAAGAACATCAGTGGTTAGTTTTGGTTTAAGAGGTGTCACTATAATTTAAATAAAACACAGAAGATGCCATTGTAATTAACCCTTTCTCTCTCCTTTGCAAATCCCAATATGCAAATCAAGCCCATCGCTTCTACTTCAAAAACTCAAGATTATGCCTTCAACTTGAAAAGATTCAGTCGACCTAAATAACTTTGTATATTCCCCTGCAAAAAGGCTTTCTTATATATAATCTAGAATAAGAACAACTCAGATTCGATCAATACATATTTCAATTTTCAAGCTTTTTCACTTTTAGTTCAAAGTTCCAAAGGACGATCTGCATCTCTGGCACATCAATTGCCATCTGATATTTTGAAAGTGAGACATTTTAAAAGTTTTCCGTTAAGTATTTAATCTCTAATTAACAGAGAAATCGAAACTGAAACAAAATAATAAATTAGGAACCAAAACAAGATTTTTAAAACGTTAAGGATTAAATCAAGAATAAAGGTAAATCTAGAGACCATTTGTGTTAAAATTAAAAATGGCCTATTATTTACAAGCTTTAGTTAAAAAAAATGCCTTTTACTTCCTCAACTTTAAAAAATTGACCAATTTATTATTTCTTAGAAATAAAAATAGCAAAAGACAAGAAGCATATGAAGCAATCAGCTACATCGTGTAGAGCAAGGCTACCAAATTAAGGCCATTACCATTGTCCATTGCATTTGCCAAACAAAGTGAAGATCGTGAAAGAAAAAAAAAAAAAATGAATCTTGAAAGTTCTGTTGGAGCTTGAGGGTTGAATTAAGAGAAAAAACAAGCAAAGAAAAATTAGAAAGTGCAGCTTTGAACAACTTTTTCTGTAACTGTCCCATGAGGTTTGTTTTGTTCTTTTTTTTTTTTTTTTTTCATTTGCGTGATTCAAAGAACTAGAATTATAGAATAACTTCATAAATCATTCATTTTTCTTGAATCTTATATTATCTTTCATTTTTCTTGAATCTTATATTATCTTTCGTGTTCTTTGGTTCTTGTGCTTGATTCCTAAAACTAGAAGTGTAGACTAACTTAAGATCAAGCTCTGAGTTTTTTTTTTTCCTTTGCTTTTGTTTCTTTTTATAGTCTATTTACTAAAACATAAATGGATATTTTGAAACAATATTTATAGAGAGGTATTTTAAACAAAAGTTGCAGGTCCTATTTTCTGAAGGAAAAAAAGGATAAAAGTATAAAATTGCCTATTATGAAAATAAATATGAAGACTTCTTTACATATCTTAGTCTAAGAATTCCAATCATAATCCCAATATCTGAGACTAAGTTTGATGAGAATATGCACTAAAAGGTCCATGTCAGCCTAAAAATCATCCTTTTCTATTTAAAAAATTAGAGCATCATCAAGATGTTTAAGCCTGATTGGTTCTAAGAGTTGTCACGCCCCGGAAAATGAGAGGTGACATGGAGGATTAATTAAGTTAATTAAGTACAATTTCAATTAAAAGAAGAGTTTAAGAATTAAGATATTATTTAAGAAAATGTGAAAATTTTAAATCTTTTTTTTTTTAAAACTAGTAATTATAATATTTAAACAAGTAAAATAACAAAATAAACAATAAGGAAATAATAATAAAGGAATGAAATGAAACGAGAATGGGTCTCACTGACCCACGCTTTGTGCACACACATAGTACTGACAATATTAAATTACAATCACAGTCCAAAATGAAGAAAAGAAAGTTAAAGTTATACATGCCTTGATTTTATAATTTAAATAACCTACTGGGTTCTCCTATTGCTCGAATATCCTGTCTGTGGACTCTTATCTTATTCTAAGCTGATATTCACCTAGAGGGGAAAGATTTTTGAAACAAATAAATGTGAGTGGAAGGCTCAGTAGGACTATATTTAAAAAAAAAAAAGACATTTAATTTTAAAAGGGAATTTTCATTATTCAAGAAAAAAGTTAGAGAATAAACTTGAATAATTAAATAAATAAATACTCAATAAAACTTATCTTACCAAAACTATTTATTGGTTGACTAAAAAGAATATCATTTTCTTTTTCCTGGGCAAAGCATATATGTGACACCATCGTAGTGGCCCAACTTGGTTTTGGGACCTGCCCCCAAGGTTGCACACTATACGACCCGATATCTGATATAGCATCATGCCCCAAATATATATATATATATATACATATCTTTCTATAATTATTAAAATCTCTATTTACCAAATATAATCATTTACATTCATTACGAGATTTATTATGAAAATCACATCAATCTACTATTAAAAAAATAGCCGATGAAAACCCTTTTTGATCACTCATTGAAAACATTTGTTAAAAATCCTTTTTGAGGCTAAAATGTTTAAAACTGGCTATCAAGGAAGGGGTAGAAGTCCTACCTCAATACTCGTGTTAGTGCCCCACACCACAATCCCAGTCCGCTATACGTCAGCTCTACGGAACCACGAACAACCTTAAATGTATAATAACTAAGTTTATCAGTATCTAGCTTAAGATACTCTATGTTACTAAACTATATCATGGTGTCCTAGTGTGCTATTTAAGTTTATAAAATCGTATGGTATCGTTAATATCTAAATCTGGGTTCAAAACGGTAAAAACAGGTGAAAAATAACAAAATTTCACCATGTCCGGTCGGCCTACTGGTCACCTTGGTTCGGCTGGTCGAACTGTGCAGTTCGGCCTGCCGGAAAGCCAGGTCCGGTCAGCCAAACTTTTTCAGGATTGGTCTGTTGGTCGTATGAATTCGGCCTGCCGAACATGAACTTCGGCTTATCGATTTGAAAAAATTTCAGAATTTTTCAGGCATGGGTTTCGGTCTCCCAAGCCCAAATCTTCAATTTCAACCTGTTTTCTCAAATCCCAAGCATGAATAATGATCATAGTTGATAAAAAAACAGAGTATATTACTTTTTAATACATTAAACAAGATTTAAACAAAATTTTTAGAAAAATCCAAAAATGAGGAAAATTAGAGAAAAATGAAAAATCTTGATTCAAATCTGTTTTTGATCAAACAAGAACAAAATTCTAGTTATTCTAAGTTCCTTTAACCTAGATTGATGGTTTTCTAACTTAGAAAAGCTTAGATTTCAAAACACCAAGAAATTTGAAAAATTGAAAAAGTTTTAAAATTTAGAAACTAACCTTGAATTCGAGCTTTGAATCGTATTTTTGGTCGTCCAATCGAGTTCCTAAGCTTCCAATCTACTGAATATCGAAGCTTGGGCATGGTTTTTGAAGAAATATTTGAGAGAGATTGAGAGAGAGAAGAGAGACAGAGAGGGAGAGTGAGAGAACGAGAGGGAGAGCGAGTGAGTGAGAGTGAGTGAGAATGAGAGGGAGAGTGAGAGATAAATAGAGGGAGAGAAGGGCAATTGGCTGCACAAAAACCCTGTGCAGCAGCACACTAATTTCAAATAGGATCTATTCGATATTTGTCAAATTGTTTTGTTTCAAAATTTAAAACATCAAATAAAAATGATTTTAAGAAATTTAAAAATCATTAAAATAATCAAAAACAACATTAGTATAGAAATTTTCCACAAAATGATCAAACTAAGTTTAGAATACTCATTATGGCATACTAATCCACCATTTGACTCACTAATAATATTTAATTAATTTCGGGGCGTTACAGTATAGTAATTGGATAGAATATAGCATACCAAAAGATTATGGCCTCATTTGTTTTTATTCTCAAAATTTTTGAAAATATTTTTGCATGCTTTTCGAAGCGAAAATTTTAAAAACACTCTCAGCATAATTTTCAACAAATTCTCATTTTCTAAAGCAAAAATATTTTCACTCATTTTAAAAATAATACCAAATAGCCCCTATATACTTTGCTTATTTTATTTTTTTTTAGGCAAAAACATGGAAAACGATCAGATGATGATTCTTTTGCTCGCAACGAGCATTCAAGATAGAAGAAAAAAGAAAATTTTCAAAAGCATGTTCTGAGTACTATTAGTACCCACAACCAAGGTTGGAGCAAGTGTGAGGTATTGTTGAGTCAAGATAAATATATTCAAACATAGGACTTGAGCTCCTCCTTTCTCTCCCCTATATATTTGTATAACTTGGTGTATATAATATAGCAAAAATTACTCAAAAACACCCCCTAAAATTGAATATATGATTTAATACCTTAAAATTTAAAAAATTAACTTCCTAAGAAGCCCAATAGAGTCCGAAAATTTATAACGCCTTCATAAAAAAGAAAAATATAAATTGTAGGCTTTTAAAAAAATAAATTATAGTAGTAAATAGTTGAATTGTTTAAGAGATTTGAATATTTTTGTTATTTTGATATTAGAGTTTGATTAGTTTCTCTTGGTGGCATTTTTTCATGGAAATTAGGTTTTGATTCGTTAAACACGCTACACTCATAATGTTCACATGTTCACTTGTCCAAACTAAAATTACAAATGAATATGTTTTTTTTTTTTTTACTAATATTAAGGTGGCAATTAGTTAACCAATTATGCTGAGATATTTTACAACAAATTCAAAAAACTCTTCAATCAATAAAAATATTATATAACCATTATTTTATTGGCTTCTAACTTTAGTATTGATTCTGTTAGTTGTTATTGTTACTTTGTAGATAGTATTTTCTGCTGTAAATATTGTAAAGAGTAGGGTACGTAACAGAATGAAAACTCAATTGAAAAATGCTACTTTACTTATGAATGTTGAAAAATGAGATCTTCAATAACCTTGAGAATATGGTTTTTATCTAACATTTTATGCATGAAACCCAATGGAGACAATTGTGCAACATGTATAACTATTGATTGATTAAAATTCTATTGTAGTTATTAACCCCTTTGATGAAAATTCTTGGTTTCATTACTGATTCAAACAACATTTTTGAAGGAGGCAAAGCAATCTCGAAGTGATTATCGAATTCGCCCAAATGTATCACTTGATTGTCCTTGATTTCTTATACATTAAGGATACAAATTTCATGGTCATGTTGAATCTAAAAATTCAATCAATCAAGGTAATTTTGTCGAGCTATTAAAATTTTTAGCTACTCATAATGATGACATTAAGGATATTAAATTGAAAAATGCTCCTACAATCTAAAATTGATATCACCTCATATTCAAAAGGAAAGTGTATGCGCTGTTGTAGTTGAGATGTATTTTTACATTATTAATGAAGATATTAGAGATGCATTATTTTCTATTCTAGTTTATGAGTCGTGTAATAGCAAGGATCGAGCAAATGGGTACTATTTTGTGATATGTGGATAAGTATGGGCTTGTAATTGAACATTTTATAGATGTTGAATATATGCCAAGTACTACAACTCTCTCATCAAAGGTTCTAATTGACAAAATGTTTTTTAGACATAGGTTAGACATATCAAGATTGCGGAGACAAAGTATGAAGGAGCTAACAATATGTAAGGTGAATTTAATGGTCTCAAAAAACTTAGTTTGAAAGAGAATCCATATGAGTTTTATATTAATTATTTTTCTCATCGACTGTAACTAGCGCTATAGTGTAACACCCCGAAGTTAATTAAATAGTATTAAGAGTGTTAAATGGTGAATTAGTATGCCATGATGAGTGTTTTAAACTTAATTTGATTATTTTGTGAAAATTAAGAAACTTTGTGTTAATTTACTCTTTTAGTGATTTTTAATTATTCTAAATTGTTTTTGATTGTTAATTTAAGTTTTAATAAAACAATTTGATTTGAAAACAGAGTGTGGTTGCACACAGTTTTATGCAACTGCTTTTCTCTCTCTTCTTCTATTTATTTCACTTTCTCTCTCTTTCCTCTCATTTTCTCTCGCTCATTCTCTCTCTTATCTTCCTCTCTTGGGTTCTCTCGTTCTCTCCCTCAATCTCTCAAAATTTTTGAAACAAATTTCGTTTTCAAGCTTCAGGCTAGGAGATCGAAGGCTCGGGAACAAGATTCAACGACAAAAACGACGTTTTCAAGCTTTGATTCGAGGATTTGTGCGTGGATCCACGGAGCTAACGTATAGCGAACCGGGATTACGGTGTGAGGCACCGGTACGAGTATTGAGGTAGGACTTCTACCCCTTCTTTGGTAGCCATTTTTAAATACTTTGGCCTCAAATGAAATTTTTTTTACGAAAGTGTTTTTAAATGACCTATTGATAAAGGATTTCCATCATCCGTTTTCTAAAACAGTGAATTGAGATGGATTTTATAATAAATTTCATAATGAATATGAATGATTATATCTGATAAAGAAAAGATTTTACGAATCAGAGAAATATATATGTATATATATTTTAGGGCATGATGCCATATCAGAGATCGGGTTGTGTAGTGAACAACCTTGGGGCCAGGTCCCGAAACCCAGCTGGGCCACTACGGTGGTGAGTTATATATGGTTTGCCCAGGAAATAAAAGTGGTACCCTTTGATTGATTAATTCGAATTATTTTGGTGAGATTATATTTTATTTAAATTCACAATTGATTATTTATTTGTTGATCGTACCAGTACATTTTTATATGTTTATTTAATTTACGCAATTTCTTTAAAATTGAATAATTTTCTAAATGTAGTCCTACTGAGCCTTTCGCTCACATTTTATCTGTTTTAAAATCTTAACCCTAGGTGGATATCAGCATAGGTTTGGAGAAGAGTCCGCCGACCGGACTTACGATCA
>CAMOHE010056289.1:0-30926 GCA_946598075.1 Artocarpus hirsutus | reverse complement strand
TATTAGAGATTCATAATTTATTTGGTCTAGTCCTATATAATCTCATTATATAAAGTACCTCCAATCCAATGTCTTCTACATTTATAGTCTAGATAATGACTATTTCATTCTAAATGAGATTGGACCGTACTTCTAATGTTTAATTAAAGATCCCAAACTTTAATTAATCATTACGGACTATTTAGATTATTATCTATAAATTTTATCCCTAAGCATATAACACTTATATGCTAAATTTATAGTCACATAAATAATCATGGAATTTTCTTGATGTTTATAAATGTATTCATAACACATAACCAAAATAATTATAAATGTTACTTTATTTATTTATCATCAAAAGTACAATGTCACAGTTTTAGGGCACCAAACCCAACATTCTCTACACAGATTTCAGGAGCTTTTCGGCAAATACAAAGTCAATGAGATCGGGTTAATTTATACATATAGCATGTCAAACTTGTGTTTTGAAAACTACTCTGATTTAAAATTTTTAAAATTCCACTGCATATTATTTTTCCAACATAACTCCCATATAGGGGCGTTACAGTAAACCCCAACAGTGATCTTATGTAGTCTTTACAACTTTGTTGTCGCTTTGAGTCTAGATCTTGGAATCTCTAGTCAACTAAGTTGGGTTTCTATTGTATCAACTAATTATTCCATGGGCTTTACTCCTATTCCCCTCAATGACTTATCAACTGACTCTTTATTTAACCCTTTGGTTAGCGGATCTACAATGTTATCCTTTAACATCACGTAGTCAACAAAGATAACCCTAGTTGAGAGAAGCTACCTAATGGGATTATCTCTACGACGTATGTGTCTAGACTTACCATTATACATGTAGCTCTATGCCCATCCAATAACAGATTTACTATCACAGTGTATATATATTGCGGGCACATGCTTTAGCCATCTTGGAATATCCTCCAAGAAATGGCGTAGCCATTTTGCTTCTTCACTACAGTTGTCTAAGGTAATAAACTTAGATTCCATTGTGGATCCAGCTATAACTGTTTGCTTTGAGGATTTCCATGATACAACTGTACCTCCTAGTGTGAACACATATCTAGTAGTTGACTTTGAGTCTTTCATATTAGATATCCAATTTGTATCACTATATCCCTCTAGAATAGTAAGATATTTGATATAATGTAGCCAATAACTATGAGTATACTCCAAGTACCTCAGTACTCTAACTGTTGCTTTTCAATGGTCAACTCCTGGATTACTCATGTATCGACTAAATTTACTGACAGCATATGTTATATCTGTTCTTGTACAACTCATTAAGTACATCATACTTCCTATCACTCTAGAGCACTCTATTTGAGAGATACTCTCACCTTTGTTTTTGCACAAATGTAAATTTGTGCTTATTAGTGTTCTAGCCACACCAGAATCATTTTTGTTGAATTTATCATGAATATTGTCCACATAGTATGACTGACTTAGAATGAGGCCATCTGATGTTCTTGAAATTTTACTTCCTAAAATCACATCGGTTGGTCCCATATCTTTCATTTAAAATCTTAATTTCAACTTAATTTCAACATATCCTTGGTAGATTTGGTTATATCATTACTATCAATAATGAGCATGTATTCTATATAAAGACACAATATAACAAATCCATTTTCTGTGTCTTGAACATAAACAAATTTGTCACACTCATTGATCTTGAAGCCGTTTGCTAGCATAACACTGTCAAATTTTTCATGCCATCGTTTCAATGCTTACTTTAAACCATATAATGACTTCAACAATTTCCAAACTTTCTTGTTTTGTCCCAGAGCAGAGAAATCCTCAGGTTGCACCATGTTGATTTCTTTATCTAAATCTCTATTTAAAAAGGCTATTTTTCATCCATTTGATGCACTTCCAAATTTTAGAAAGTAGCAATTGTGATTATCATGCTTATGGAAGTTATTCTCGACACACGAAAATATATGTCAAATTAATCTAGGACTTTTCTTTGCTCGTATCCTTTGATTAGAAGTTCATTCCCTAGGGTTGGACCCAACCAAGTTCACCTTAGCGACTACTGTGGAAAGGCTAATATCATAAACCTCCTACATAATGTCATCAACCATATTGGCTTCTCTATTTTTCTTCTTCTTTGGTAGCCTACAATCCGCTAATGTGACCCATCTTATTACAATTGAAGCACTTCCTTTGGAACTTCTGCTTATTGAATATACCTCTTTTTGATCCTAGCTTGGACCCATTGCCCAGCTTGTTCTTTTTAGACTTGGAACTTTGACCATGCTCCACCACATCCGCCTTAACATCAGCCTAAGATGGGCCTTGCTTCTCGGAATCTCTATTGTCTTCTTCAATACAAAGTCTAACAATCAAGTCTTCCATGCTTATCTCCTTCCGCTTATGCTCCTAGTAGTTCTTAAATTTCTTCCATGTAGGAGGCAACTTCTCCGTAATGGTAGCCACTTAGAAACGCTCACTTACAACCATGCCCTCTGCATGAATCTCATGTAATATGACTTAAATTTCTTGAGCTTAACTGACCACCGGCTTGGAGTCTACAATTTTATAGTTTGAAAATTGGCCCACAAGAAATTTCTTGGCTCCAGCATCCTCAATCTTATATTTATAGTCCAAAGGCTCCTATAATTCCTTAGTTGTTTTCTTCGTAATATAAACATTGTACAATGAATCAACTAAATTGTTCATACTATAGTTTTAACGAGGAAATCGTAATGCTCCCATGCATTAATTGCATATTTGAATTAAGCATTGCTCTCATCATTATACCGTTTCAAAGCATTCTCTGTCAAAAACCTCGCAAGGTTTAAGGTGGTTAGATAGAACATCATTTTTTGCTACCACCTCTTGAAATTCATTTCATTGAATTTCTCCAATTTCTCCTCATAGTTCATTGAAATTGGAACCTTAGAAATATGCACTCATGCCAAGTTATGTTTGAAGTGGTACATTGTAAACAGAATTTGAGTTCGAGTTGGTGACCATTTCTAGAAATTTAAATTCCAAATCCAAGTTTTAGAACTAAGTCTTTAATTTTAAAATTAATGGGTAACAACAAATTTTCAATTAAATAGTTTTCCAATAGTCATTAACAACAACTGTGTGGTCATTGCGAATAGTGGCCACAAAGGACATTCTCTAGAAAGATTAGTAGGACGAGAACTCATTAAAAACCAATCTCCTTGGATAGAATAGTGTTCTAAGGTAAAATGGAGTATCTCTCAAGTCAGGAACCAGCCTCCTAGACGGAACTTCCTTAGATTCATACTTATCCACACAACCACACAAATGTAATTTACAAAATGTTTTTATGGCCAAAAATCCATTTTGAAAAATTGTTTCTTCTAATTGCATGCAAGTATAATGAATATATATGAAAATGATTCTAAGCAATCAGGGAATCAAATAATATATATATGGAAAAACATACATATAATTATCAATTAGCAATCAACCAAACCATTAATACACATATATGGGAACAAAAATATGACAAATCAAAAGTCAAACATATTATAACATAAAGATAACATCAATAGTCAACGTAAACCAGGAAATTTTTAAACGATTGCAATTAATAAAGGAAATCTCAACTCACAACCACACAAATTAAGCAACGCTATACATACATACATATATATATATATATATATATATATATATTCGTTGATCAGCAAGTTAATACTTTTTTTTCATTATGTGTGTGTGTATATATATATATATATAAAAACCAATTAAACAACAATAGCGAAACAACTAAAAGTAATGAAACAATAACGAAAAAAGAGTATTAACTTCCTTATCAACGAATATATATATATATATATATATATTTACATATGTAATTAAACAAAACAACCAACCAAAAATAAATAATTTCGAGAATCGAAATTTCTCCAATTCCAGCTTTCTGTTCACCTCTACTAAGATTGTTAGAAAAATTATATATACCAATTGAATAACAAATGGAAACTAGAATAATATTATTAATAGAAAAGAAATTACAACAATATAACAATACTGCAAAGAGAATACCAACGAATGTAATATGATGTTTAAAACCATCAAATCACCGAGGCTTGTTAATCCCATAGTGTTCTTAATACAAATTCGTCCCCTCACCAAATGTGCATGAGATTGATCAATCTCTATCTTTGTCATGCCCCGGAATACGGGAGGTAAAATGACGGTTTAATTAAGTTAATTAAATAAAAATTTTGACTAAACACAAGTTAAAGGAATTAATTAATTATAAAAAAATGATAATTTAAAACCTTTTTAAAGCAAGCATTTATATTAATTAAACAAATAAGAATAACAAAGTAAATAATAAGAAAATAGTAAAGAAATAAGAAGAAACGAGAATGGGTCCCACTAACAAACATCTTGTGCACACACATAGTATTGACAATATTAAGTTACAACCATTATCCAAAGTAAAGAAAGAAAGTTAAAGTATTACATGCCTTGATTTTGTTATTCAAATAACCTACTTGGTTCTTCTACTATTCGTAAATCCTTTCTGTGGACTCTTCTCTAATCTTAAGCTGAAATCCGCCTAGAAGGGGGAAAGATTTTAAAACAAACAAAATGTGAACAAAAGGCTCAGTAGGACTATATTTTAAAGAAAAAAGATAGATAATTTGAATAAAATTATACCTTAGAAAACAAAGTTAAATAAATGAATTCATTTAAATAGATGTTATTTAAAACAGTTCGTCCAGAAAGTATTTTTTTTTTTATCTTTTCTAGACAAACTATAATATTCACCACAGAAGTGGCCTAGCTTGGTTTCGGGACCTGCCCCTAAGGTCGCACGCTACACGACTCGATCTCTTATATGGCATCATGCCCATATACATAAATAAATCTTTCTATAATTGTTAAAAATCTCATTTTACCAAGTATGGCCATTTACATTCATTATGAGGTTTATTATGAAAATCACCTCACTCTACTGTTTATGAAAACAGTCTATAAAATCCCTTTTCAATCAATCATTGAAAACATTTTTGTTAAAATTCCTTTTAAGACCAAATCATTTTAAAAACTAGGTTACCAAAGAGATGGGTAGAAGTCCTACCTCAATACTTGTGCCGGTGTCCTACACCGTAATCCCAATACCCAACACGTCAACTCTACAGAACCACGAGCAACCTTAAATAGGAACTAGGTCTATCAGTATCTAGCTTGAGATATCCTATGTTATTAAACTATTTCATGGTGTCCTAGTGTGCCATTTGTATTTATAAAATCATATTGTAACGTTAAAATCTCAACCGGGGTTCAAAACAGTAAAAACGGGTGAAAAATAACTAAATTTTATCATGTCCAGTTGGCCTACCGATCACTCAGTTCGGCCTGCCAAAGAACCAAGTCCCGTTGGCTGAAATTTTCCAGGCTCGGCCTGCCAGTCATATGAATTCGGCCCGCCGAACCCATGAATTTGGCCTGTCGAACTGGAAAATTCCATAAATTTCCAAGCACGGGTTCTCAGCCTCTCGAGCCCAAATCTTCAATTTCAACATATTTTCTCAAATCCCAGGCATAAATAATGATCATAGTTGATAGAAAAACATAGTAGATTACTTTTTAATGCATTAAAACAAGGTTTACACAAAATTTTTGAAAAATCACAAAAATGGAGAAAAATAGAGCAAAATGAAAATTCTTGGTTTAAATCCATTTTTTGATCAAACAAGGCTTAGATTCTAATCGTTTTAAGTCCCTTTAACTTAGATCAAAGGTTTTTTAAGTTCAAATAAGCTTAAATTTCAAAATGCAAGAAAAATTAACAAAAATTGGAAAGGTTTTGAAAATTTGAAAACTAACCTTGGATTAAGCTTTGAATCGTGTTTTTGATCGTCCAATCGAGTTCCCGATCTTCTAATCTACTAAGTACCGAAGCTTGGGTGGCTTTGAATCAAAAATTGAGAGAAAATAAGAGAGAGAAAAGAGAGACATAGAGTGAGAGAGAGACAAGCTAGAGGGAGAGTGAGAGCGAGAATGAGCGAGAGTGAGGGAGAGAAAATAAGAGAGGAGAGATTAAATAGAGGGAAAAATGGGCAATTTTATTGTGTGAAAATTGTATGCTGCCCACGTTTTGTAAAATGGGCATTTTTGATATTTGACAAATTATTTTGTTCCAAATATTCAAAATAACAATTAAAATAATTAAAAGTAATTGAAAATCATTAGAACAATCAATAACAACTTTAAATTTAGAAATTTCACAAAATGATCAAATTAAGTTTAAAACACTCATTATGGCACACTAATCCACTATTTTACTCACTAATATCACTTAATTAATTTTAGGGCGTTACAACTCTTTGCTCCTAAAAGAAATTTCACCATCAAAATTTACAAATTAATTTAGAAACAAAACAAATGCGGATATAACTCACACATACTCGATTCTAATTCCTAAGTGGCTTCATTAACCCCATGATGCTGCCACATGACTTTTACTAATGGCAAATCATGACGATGCAACCTAATCACTTTCTGATCGATAATCTGAATTGGCACTTCCTCGTACATCGTGTCTTCTTGAATTGTAAGTCCTGGAACGAGACGATCTTGTTTTGCCCTAGCAAACACTTACGAAGCATCGTCATGTAGAATACATCTTGAACATGAGAAAGTTTAGGAGGAAGGTCGAGTTGATAAGCCACCACACTGACAACTGAGTAATCTCAAACGGCCCAACATACCTTGGTGCAAGCTTACCACTTACTCCGAATCACGTGATGCCCTTGCGAGGCGATACCTTCAAGAGAATGAAATCTCCTATCTTGTACTCCAAGGGTCGACATCTTCTATCCATGTAACTCTTCTGTCGACTCTGAGCTGCCTTTAATCGGTCTCGAATTACAGCGACCTTTTCATTACTATCGCGAATCTCATTTGGCCCAAGAATAATTCTATCTTTCGGTTCAACCCAACACACCAGTGACTAACATGGTTGTCCATATAATGCCCCAAATGGTGCCATGCCAATGCTTGATTGATAGCTATTGTTATACGCGAACTCTACCAGATGTAAATATTTCTTCCAGTTTTCATCGAAGTCCAAGGCACATGCATGCAACATGTCCTCAAGTATTTGAATAACCCACTTTGATTGCCCATCGGTCTGAGGATGAAATGTTGTGTTGAAATTCAAATTTGTACCCAAAGCCTCCTAAAATCTTCTCTAGTACTTAGCATTAAATCTAGTGTCTCTATCTGATGTGATGGACAAAGGAACTCTATGCAATCTCACTATATTCTATAGGTACAATTCTCCAAGAACTCTTCTCGAACAAGTCAACCTGAAAGGGATGAAATGAGTTGATTTCGTTAACCTATCGACCACGACCCAAATTGCATCATGCCTTTGCTCCATCCTCGGCAATCCGGTAAGAAAATCCATCGTTACATGTTCCCATTTCCACCTCAAAATAGGAAGTGGCTGAAGCTAACCTGCTGGTTTCTGATGCTCGACTTTCACCTAAAGATAAGTCGCACACTTGACCACGTACTCTTGAACATCCTTCCTCATACCACTCCACTAGTATTGCCTCTTTAGATCATGATACTCTTTGTACTCCCCAGATGGATGGTGACCTATGACTTATGGGCTTCATCCATCATGACCTTCATCACTTTATAATTACTAGAACTGCCAGATGCTCCCTGAAGTACAATGATCCATCTACATGTATCATCTATTCTTTGAATTGTTCTCCATTCTGAATTCACATCCAGATTCCTCGTAAATGCGGATCTTACCACTAATTCTATTTCACCATTTGAACAAGAGTCGGGGTCGTCTCCATATGGTACACCGAAACTCGATCGTAGTCTTCATAGTACTGCAGCCTGTATTCACTCACTATTGCATCCTTTTTCCAATCTTCAAGAGCCAAACAGGCAAGAATCCCTGAGGACTTCCGACTAAGCGCATCCACGACTACGTTAGCTTTCCCTGGATGGTACTACAGCACGAAATCATAATCCTCCATGTATTCCATCCACCTTTGCTTCCTCAAATTTAGATCCCTTTGGGTGAATAGATACTTCAAACTCTTGTGGTTGAAGAATACTTAAAATGTCACCCCGTACATATAACATCTCCATATTTTTAGCACATGAATCGCCATTGTGAGCTCTAAGTTATGAGTAGGGTAATTCCGCTCATGAGGTCGTAGCTGTTTCGATCCATATGCCACCATGTGCCCATGTTGCATTAGCACTATGACGACCCACCTTTTCGGACAGTCACTTTACTTTCATAAACATCGTTCTTGAATAGTAATCTTACTTAGTAAGAAAATACTGGAAATTAGTAAGAAAATACTGGAAATTTTTTTTCCTTTAACATTCTTTAAAACGTACTTATAAATTGTTGTGACCTTTGTCGCCATTCAAGTTCAGACCTCGCTCAACACTTGATAAATATAAACATTTCAAATAATTTTGTAATACTTAATAGGAAACATTTATTAAGTCATAGCTTGAAACTTTACTTTATAATTTTATAATACATTTAGTATGATGTATCTTAAAACTTTTGAAAACATTTCTTAGAACTCTGATTTTCTTAAAAACTTTGAAAACACTATATTAAATAGTGTAAAACCTTTTCTTTTGAACAGCGAAAACTTATTGTAGTAGTATCCATTCCCACATCTTCACATCTGCCCTCCGCAACACCCAACTCCTCTAACGGATCCTACTAGTCACCCGTCAAACTACCTATAGCATGAAGAAACTTTTTATGAGCTTACGCTCAGTAAGTTCAAACATAAACTCACAAAGCATTTAAACATACTTTAAAAACTTTTCACGTCAAAACTTTTCTCTTAAAGCATTTTTCATAAACGTTTTTCATTAAACATTTCTAAATCGTTTTCATAAACGTTCTTTATAAACTTTTTCTTGAAAAAATATAAAAATGATTTCATAAACATTTCTAAAATGTTTCTCATAAACGTTTGCATAAAACATTCCTGTAACACTTTTCACAAACTTTCATTCATAAACCTTTCCTTGTAAACATGAAAATATTTTCATAAACATTTAACATAAACATTCCTCAGAATGTTTTTCATAACATTTAAATATTTCACAACAAGGAAAACAAGAAAAAACTAAAATGCATGTTTCCATTTATGCTCAGTTATGTACTTCTAATTATGAATGTCTTATGAACATTCTTTCTTTACTTTAACCTTCTACCTTCGTTCCTTAACTTTCCTTATTTTACTTTAGTGTTCATACCAACATCATTAATCATGAGATCATAAACATGATGCTTCCCTTGTGGAAGACTTGAGACCATTGAACTTCGAGGTCATGTATCTCACATCTAGGAGGTCAAACTTTTACTTTCCTTTCATTACCTCATAACAGAGAGGCTGGTACAACACCTTCTTTTATCTTTACATTACCCTCTTATTAACTTTTGTAAGCATGTCAAATGTAGTCATACTTGCAATTCATACCTTGTACTGTAAAATCTATTGCATAACGAATGCAACATATTACATAACAAATGCATTATAAAATACAAACACATTTGGCAAGTCATAACTTACCCTCTAAAACTTATTGCATGACAAATGCAACTTATTGCATAACATATGCAACATAAAATGCAACATAGTTTGCAAACCATAATTTGTATAATAAAACATTATCAAACTGTAAAACATCATGCATTAACAAAATGCAAAACATACGTTAAACATAATTTTTGCAAATACATTGCAAATTTTTACTTGATCTTTTAAAACTTTATGCACATTACATGCAGTTATACTTTAACATATCAGTTGCAAGTACATTGCAAACTTGTTTTAAACTGTAAAACTTTTTGCATAATAAATGCAAACATACTTTTTTAAAAACAATTTATGTCACCATTACAAACACATTTGCAAACATATAAATAAGTATTTGAAAATCTTTTACTTCATGCTGTAGGTGAGATTGAACTTACCCGACTATGCTCTAACGTACTCCATTCTGTCCCTATCTCATTCCTTTCTCATTCCTTCGCCTTTCATTAGTCAGCTTCTGTGTCCTGATCATACGACAGCTGACTCATTAATTAATTTTCTTTTTATCAATCCACTCGATTGATAATAAAATGTAAGCATTAAACATGCATTCCCTTTTTATAACTTCCTGTCTCACTGGCGGTTTCATTACTTAACACCTTACAGAACATTTTTTTTCTAAGATCGTTATGCTAAATCGGAGTGTTCGACTCTGTTCTAGCCGTTTTCATAAAAAGGATGTTTTTGCCCTTGGCGGGTTTTTCGTCCATTTTCTAACTTAACCAAACTCATTACTTAACTTTAACATTCTATTACATACATAATATGGAAAAATTCTCACTAAGAAACATTTCTTGACATCGAACGTTTCGGGTCTATTTTGGCCATTTTTGTAAAATGACCATTTTACCCTTAATCTATTTTCTATCATTCATTCCTTGTCTAACTTTCAATCCTAAAAACTTAGCATCTATAACAATGTATTTTAATATGGTTCATACTGTAGGTAAGATTGCTACTTACTTGGACTCTAAGCTATGCAGGTTAAGTTATACCTCGCTGTATCTACAGTATGCGAAGCATCCTCTACAGTGCTCCTCGAGCAGCCATGAATGGCTAAGAATGCTTCTTGGAGATCATACATTCTTGAAAATGTCCTTCAGGACTCTGTTACTACAATATGAATAGTCTCGATTCACGTGCAGTCGATATCAAACGATTTTCACCGGAGTGGAATTAGCTCAAATAGAGGTTACCATTGCATTCAGAGCATTGAAACGAGTTAGGAGGCAGTCTCAAATCATCGATCGAAGGTCCAGATCACAAAATCCTAAAATGGCCATTGATCGTCGCTGACCGGCTGTTGACCGGTGCCATTTGGCTCTGTTAGTGACTGAGCTCAAGCCTACCCCTCTAAATCGACCCTCCTGAGTTCATTGGTGGGGTCAATTTCAATCAATTTAGCCTCCATCTACTCAAATCAGGAATGGGTTTCATGGCTGAAACCAGTGGCTCCAATCTCAGTATTCTGACGAGGTGGCGCTTTCCTTCTTCATGGCTCTCTAAGCCAATTGACACCGACGGTGTATGTCATCATTGCCCAAATCGACAGCCCTGCCTACCCTGTGGGTGGTGCACGATGGAGATGTCGTTCTTCATCCTCTGGGGCTTATTTCTTGAAATCAACATGGGCAAAACGTCCCCCGCACCTCTCTGAAAGTTTTGGGCCCATCAATTTGGCTCCATGGTGGTAGAATGAAGGAGTTCAAGCTCCTCACGGTGGCTTGACGACAACCAAGGTGGAACTCTACCATCGGGCTGCCACCACCCCAAATTGATTGGGGCGTCCTGCTCGCCGTCTCCCTCTGGTCCTTTTGGCACCGGCGGTGTGCCACACCGTCGCCAAAGATGGTGGCTCCACGGTGTCGCGGGGGCAGCTCCGTCGAGCTATTCTAGCTAGAATTGAAATGGGAAATGGGTACCATCTTGCTCCTATCCTCATGCTGAGTCCATAGACACCAAAATCACATCGATTGATGGTCGGACAGTGGAGAATTCACGTCAAAAAGAAATGGGTTTCATCACCACTTTGGGCAGCGCGTGAGCCCTCTTCCGGTAGCTTTTTGGGAAGCTTGGCACACCATTGGACTCAGCTCGTTAAGAGCTTTCTAATGGTGTGGGAGGTGCCAAAAATAGACGTCGAAATCTTTGACTGATTTTTGAGGAGAGAGAGAAAGTAGAGAGAGAGCTTATTTCTTTTTTTTGAATTTTCCCCTTTTTTTTCTCTCTCTTCACTTTTATAAAAATTTTGTGGTCTACATAATCTAATTCTGTACTGCGTGACCTTAAACAGTCTAATTTTTACACTGCATTACTTTTGCAGTGTAATTTTCATACTGCATAGCTTCATCAGTGTGCTTTCTTACTTTGTATTATTCTAATATCGTATAATTTTATGTATTATTATATAGTATTTTTCCTTAAATTACATTTTTTGTCTTAATTTAATTCTTAATTTAATGCATTTTAATGCATTAAAAATTCTCGGTTGTTACAAGTACACACCTTAATCCGCGTGTTGAAGCATTTGTGTAAACTTCGTACGGCTCATCATTATTTGGGAGAATCAACACTGGAACTGAGGTCAACTGATTCTTCAACTCTTGGAAGGCAAACTCGCATTCTTTATCCCACTCAAACCTGACATTCTTCCTGACCAGCCTTATCAAAGACGCTGCTTTTTTTGAGAAATCCTTCACAAATTTCCTATAGTACCCTATGAGTCCCAAGGAGCTATGAATTTCTACCACATTCCTTGGTCTTTCCCACTCCACTATGGCTTCTACCTTAGATGGGTCCATGGAGATACCTTGCTCGGAGATGACATGTCCCAAAAACTTAACTTCTGTCAACCGAAACTCACACTTCTCCTTCTTAGCGTACAGCTAGTGCTCCCACAGAGTCTGAAGTATAATCCTGAGATGCTGCTTATGATCCTCCCAAGTCTTAGAGTAGACCAAAATGTCAGCAATGAATGCAATCATGAACTAAGCTAAATAAGGCCTGAATATCTTGTTCATTAGGTCCATGAAAGCTGTAGGAGCATTTTTCAATCCAAATGGCATTACTAGAAACTCAAAATGTCCATACCTGGTCTTGAAAGCTATTTTAGGGATGTCTTCTTCTTTAATCCAAAGTTGATGGTATCCTGACTGATCAATCTATGTTTGAGAAATACCGTGAACCTCTCGATCTCTAATATATGACTTGACTGCTCCCAAGGTCGCATGCTATACGATCCAATCTCTGATATGGCACCATGCCCATATACATATAAATATATATATATATATATATCTTTCTATAATTGTTAAAAATCTCATTTTACCAAGTATGGCCATTTCCATTCATTATGAGGTTTATTATGAAAATCACCTCAATCTACTGTTTATGAAAATAGTTTATAAAATTTTGTTTCAATCAATCATTGAAAACATTTTTGTTAAAATTCCTTTTAAGGCCAAATCATTTTAAAAACTAGGTTACCAAAGAGAAGGGTAGAAGTCCTACCTCAATACTCGTGCCGGTGTCCTACACCGTAATCTCAGTCCGCTATACGTCAGCTTTGTGGAACCACGAGCAACCTTAAATAGGAGCTAGGTCTATCAGTATCTAGCTTGTTTCATGGTGTCCTAGTGTGCCATTTGTATTTATAAAATCATATTGTAATGTTAAAATCTTAACCAGGGTTCAAAACAGTAAAAACGGGTGAAAAATAACAAAATTTTATCATGCTCGGTTGGCCTGTCGGTCATCCTGGTTCGGCTGGCCAAACTGCACTTAGAAAACCAATTCTGGTCATCTAAAATTTTCCAGGTTTGGCCTGCTAAACCTATGAATCTGGCCTGCTGAACTGGAAAATTCTAGAAATTTTTAGGCATAGGTTCTCGACCTCCCGAGCACAAATCTTCAATTTCAACCTATTTTCTCAAATCCTAGGCATAAATAATGATCATAGTTGATAGAAAAACATAGTGATTACTTTTTAATGCATTAAAACAAGATTTACACAAAATTTGTGAAAAATCCCAAAAATGGAGAAAAATAGAGAAAAATAAAAAATCTTGGTTTAAATCCATTTTTGATCAAACAAAGCTTAGATTCTAATCGTTTTATGTCTCTCTAACTTAGATCAATGGTTTTCTAAGCTCAAATAAGCTTAAATTTCAAAATGCAAGAAAAATTAAAAAAAATTGGAAAGGTTTTGAAAATTTAAAAACTAACCTTGGATTAAGCTTTGAATCATGTTTTTGGTCATCCAATCGAGTTCCCAAGCTTTTAATATACTAAGTTTTAGACATGTATGCCCTAAGGAGTAAAAATGTAATATGTTTTTGGAGACATTTTTATCAATAAAGAATTTATTATTTATATATACCAAATCTTGTCTTCTTTACGTTCATATTTGTTGAATGTATGACAAGCAAACAATAGTCTAAGACTGTCGGTCTAAACCTTTAAGAATTGGGCATATGATGGACAGATTATGCGGAAGACACGATTCTTAAGGTGATGGTCTAAAAACATAAGATCTGCAATTGATGGAATAAAGTTGGGTGCTTTATTCATGTAAAGATTATTATGTTGTTTATATTCCTATTGGGAGATAGTTTGTCTTGACCATCGGAGGTGGACTCCGTGAATAGAAACATTGGCACGTTGTCATAGGTGACGATGTGTTGGATTGGGACATAAAGTGAATTGATTTGGATTAATAATTCTGTCTTGGCAAATCGATTCACTTTAGACAATCATTTGTATTGCATCTTAATCCTGAGATGACTAGTGGGCCCTTTGTCTTGACTTGTGTCTTTTGATGTGCCAAAGGGTGACACCCACATCTTAATAGTGGTATGCATGCCGGTACGTTGGAGGAATGACTCTTGATGACGTAGACCTGTTATTCATAGATATGGAATCCATAGCTCCTCTTTAGTGGTGTTGATATCCTCTTATATGCGTTATCCTGTAATTGGAAAACAAGAGCGCTCAACCATTTGGATACATAGGTGTAACCGAATGGTATACTGTCTTTGAATGGTAAGTTTTCCGATGGTGAGATAATGGAAAGTAAGATAAAAATAATCGAGAAGGTAAGACAGAACTTGTCCATAAGCCGATTATGGATAATCCTATGGGGATACGATACACTATGATATGTCATAGAGACTTAGCTATACGGGCTTCGTAATTCTATAGAGTTCGAGAGTGCAGCTCCAAGCTTTTAGTGGAGTAACGTTGGAGTTGATAATTATGAAATGTATATCTGGGATATTGGGTTTCATAATTATCGGGAGCTTGAACTATATAGGTCCATTTGGTCCCCTTTGCCAGCTCACAAAATCCTGTAACGAAACGGCATGCTTTTATAATAATTGGTGACTTATGTCAGATTTATTAGATTGGTTGAAATTTGGAAGAATCAAACAATTCATGTCTGTTTATCGGTTGAATTAATTTTGTGACAAAATTAGATCAAGATAAACTTGTTGAATTATTGGGATTAGATAATTCTTGTCTGTTTATCAATTGATTTAATTTTAGATAAATTAAATCAAGATAAACTTGTAGAATTATTGGGAATCTATTTATTATCCTAGAGATTATCTAGATAAAGTTGTTTTAATTAGATAACCTTTCTGTTGGGTTATTTGAATTAAAATTGAGGCTTTATCCTATAGAATCTCAGGTAAAAAATAAAAGATTCGCATGATTTTTATTTCGGCAATTCGGCATGCCGATCCTAAAGTTTGGCCTGCCTATGAGATAGTTCGGCCTGCCTATGTGCGAATTAAAAATCACGCATTTTCACGCGTTTTTACGCGTATCTTATCCGATATTGACCCGAATTTGATTTTGTTTTGAATTTTTGAGACCTTATCTGATAAGGAATGACCCTAGACCCAACCTCTATAAATAGGGAGTGAGTTTAATGAGTTATTTAGATCGATTGAGAGATTAAGAGTGATACTCTACTGGTGAGAATCTGAAACTCCCTGAGAGCTCTTGTTCACAAATCATGAACACTAGCTTTGGGTTCTCTCAATTGATTGGAAGGAGAGTCACCTTGAGGAAGAGCTGTACATGTGAGCCCATACTCACTCTGATCGTGGATAGAGAATAGCAAAGAAGACCAGTTGGTTGAGGCTCTTCTAGAACATTACTTCTCTACACAGATTTTGGAAGCTTTTCGGCAAATACAAGGTCAGTAAGATTAGGTTAATTTATACATATAGCATGTCAAACTTGTGTTTTGAAAAATACTCTGATTTAAAATTTTTAAAATTTCGCTGCGTATTATTTTTCCAAGACTAAGTACCAAAGCTTGGGTGTGGTTTTGAATCAAACATTGAGAGAAAATAAGAGAGAGAAAAGAGAGACACAGAGCGAGAGAGAAACAAGCGAGAGGGAGAGCGAGAGGAAGAATGAGCAAGAGTGAGGGAGAGAAAATGAGAGAAGAGAGATTAAATAGAGGGAAAAAAGGGCAGTTTTAATGTGCAAAAACCGTCTGCCACCCACGGTTTTGTAAAATGGGCATTTTTGACATTCGATAAATTGTTTTGTTCTAAATATTCAAAATAACAATTAAAATAATTAAAAGTAATTAAAAATCATTAGAACAATCAATAACAACTTTAAATCTAGAAATTTCACAAAATGATCAAATAAAGTTTAAAACACTCATTATGGCACACTAATCCACTATTTTACTCACTAATATCATTTAATTAATTTCGGGGCATTACAATCTTCTAGGATACAAAGGCAGTGGATGACCAACTAGGGTGCACATCAAAGCTACTTCGAGGCTAGCGAAATTCGCCCAAACTCTATCATACTAAAACCTAAAGACTCGAGAGAGAACTTCTAAAAAATAGAGATGACTTTGAATTTTTGTATGTTGAATAGCAAAATGGGAGGTCCTTTATATAGGGTTCACGGGAAATGATGACTTTATTCTTTTTTTGATGTGAGACGAGAATTTTCTGCTTCAGCTTTAAAATTTCTCATATGCACATGTACATTTTTGGTGGCGATTTCTCATTCACCCGTTTACCAATTTAAGCAAATGAATATACATTTCAATCTCCACATAGAGGAGAGCATGTTTCCGCCTTGACCTATCACTAACGTATAGTAGATCCTACTCAAAATTGAGCCTGAAAATGGCACTTCAACATGTTTTTTCTAAGCCATTTTTCAACAAGATCTACTACTTATTTCCTTGGCCTCTCATTTTGTAGTTTTGTGGAATTAGGTGTTTGTTTTGAGGGTTTAATTGGGTTATCACCTTCTCTCTCTTTGAAACTATTACTTGATTGATAAGAATGAGATGAAATGTCTTGTGTAATGGTACAAATAATAATTTTGGGTTCTAGATTAGTTAGATAGCAGTTAGTTTGCTTCATTTAAAAAAATGAATATTTACATTTTAGTTTGCTTTATTTTAGTATTTTCTAATTACAGTTAGTTTGCTTTCTTTTAGTATTCTTAAATAAATACACAATAGTTACCGATTCAATTAAATAAAGTTACATATTGTTATGCTTTGATTTATTGATTCTTGTGATTTATGTATCTTGTCGTTTAGGAGAGATTAAAAACATAATTTATTTGCTTTCTTACTTCTTTACTCAAATAAGGTTATATTTTACCTGTTTCTATAATTTAAATTGTTCACCAATTTAGCTCCATAGCCCGGTCACCCGGTCAGTTTGAAAACAATAGCACCTTACACAATGCCTACTTTACATCTATCAAAAAGTTGGTTAGCTCATGCCTCCACCTCAGTTCCGAATAAAAAATGATGGCACTAGCCCGACAAATTATATAGACATTAATGAATTTGATGGGGACAAATATAACTACCCCTGGTAAAATTCAATAAGTTCCCCCACTGGTACTCTTCGTTTCCTTTTCTTCCAATAAGAACTTGATTACTTGAATCAGGCGGGTGAATCAAATTTTGACTTAATTCCCTCCAAATGTATGATAAATATCTGTGGAAAAAAAAATAAAACAAACAATTCATCATCTTCTTAGAGGAGAGAAAAAAATAATTTCGCTTATTGGTTGTCCAAAACTTTAGCCGAGCTGCACACCGATTCTTTTACTCTTACGTTTAACTATAAATTCTTCAAGGTTTTATTACTTTTTCTTTAACATTTTATTATGTAATTAATTTGGAGTTTGTAACGAAACGGATAAATTTAACATTAATTTTGCACACCGTAACATGCCCGCCCTCTACGAAGTCCTTTGTCACATGATACTTCAGATCAATATGCTTACCCTTCTTGTGAAATCTTGGTTCCTTAGCATTAGGTACCGCCGCACTGTTATCACAATACAGTGATACCGCCTTATTCATACGAAGAACTACCTCAAGATCCCCAAGGAACTTGTGGAGCCACACTACTTCTTTCGAAGCATCATTAGCTACCACATACTCAGCCTCTAACTTTGAATTCAATGTGCAATCTTACTTCACAGTTCTCTAACTGATGGCACCGCCGTCTAGAGTAAACACAAAACCCAAAGTTGATCTCCTAAAATCCAAATAGGATTGAAAATCCAAATCAGTGTATCCTAGAGGAGTCAATTCCTCACCCAAATACACAAGCATATATACTCTAGTCCTTCTCAGGTACTTGAAAATATGCTTTATCACAACCCAATGGTTTGGTTTTGAATCCGCTTGAAATCGACTTACAATCCTGACCGCATAACAAATATCCAATCATGTGCAAAGCATGGCATACGTGAGACTACCCACTGTCGAAGCATAAGATGCCTTTTTCATGTATTCTCTTTCTTCCTCAGACTTTGGAGAGTCTTTCTTAAAAAGAGTAATTCTAGACCTAGATGGTTGCCCACCTTTCTTGAAACTTGTATTGCATACCTATTGAGAATTTTATCTATGTAGCTAGTCTAAGACAAAGCTATCATTTTGTTCTTCCTATCTTAAAAGATCTAGATACTGAGAACAAAATTAGCCTCACTTAAGTCCTTTATGTCAAACTGCTTGGTTAACCATAATTTGACCAATGACAATGCCCCAATGTCATTGCGAATGAGCAAAATGTCATCTACATAGAGCAACAGAAAAACCACATTTCCATCCTTAATGTATTTGTAAACACATGGCTCATCCACATTTTGTGAGAACCCATAAGTCTTGATCACTTAATCAAATCTTATGTTCCAAGAACAAGAAGCCTGCTTAAGTCCATAAAGTGCCTTTAGCAACTTACAAATCTTACCCTCTTGACCCTTGACCTTGAACCCGTCTAGTTGTTCCATATAAATGGACTCATCAAGATAGCCATTTAGAAAAGCCGTCTTGACATCTACTATCAAATCTCATTGTCAAGAGCGGCAACTATAGATAAGAGAATCCGGATGGACTTAGGCATGGCCACAGGCGAAAAGGTTTCCTTGTAATCGATTCCTTCCTTTTGCGTGTAACCCTTAGCTACCAGTCTAGCCTTAAAGGCTTTAACCTTTCCATCCACTCCTCTTTTTCTCTTATAGATCCACTTACACTCTATGGGTTTTACCCCTTCAAGAAGATTCATAAGCTCCTAGACCCAATTAGTCTCCATAGACTTCATCTCTATGTTCATGGCCTCTGTCTAGAGTTTTGAATCAACATTCTCCATAGCCTATGTGTAAGTATAAGGATGCTTGTCATGTTCATCTAGTTCAGCCAAGAAGGCCTCCCCATTGAACATATACCTTTTGGGTTGACGCCCGATCCTCCCACTACGCCGAAGCCCCTTAGGTTGTTGTTTAGGTTCATTTGGCTTTTCTACACTGATTGGAATAATTTCATTTGGAACCTCCAGAGTGATTGTATCACTCCTCAACTCCTCTAACACCACTTTTCTTTGAGGCTTAAAGTCGTCCATATAACTCTCCTCAAGGAAAGTTGCACTAGTTGAAACCATGACTTTATTTTCCTTTGGGTTATAGAAATAACCCCCCTTTAGTCCCTTTTGGATATGCTACAGAAACGCAAACTTCCAAACGTGCTTCCAACATATTCGCATCTTTAAACAGGACAAGAGCCAAATATCCCTATATTCGAATATGGTTTGAGGATGTCTTCTTGCCCATCCACAACTCATGAGGAGTTTTAGGGACTGATTTTGAAGGCATATTATTCAAAAGATAATATGCGGTTTGTAGTGCATATCCCCAAAAGGATAAAGGTAATGATGAATAACTCATCATAGACCTTACCATGTCTAATAAAGTCCTATTCCTTCTCTCTACTATGCCATTCTACTACGGAGTGCCCGACATAGTCAAATAGGATAAATCCCATTCTCTAATAAGTGTCCCAAAAACTTATCAGAAAGGTATTTTCCACCTCAATCGGATCGAAGTGCCTTTGTGGATCTACCTAATTGCTTTTCCACTTCAGCTTGAAACTCCCTGAACTTGTCAAAAGTTTTGCTTTTGTAGTGCATTAGGTACACATACCCATACCTCAAGTAATTGTTAAGAAAAGTGATAAAGTACTCAAACCTTTCTCGTGTCTGGATGTTCATCGGTCTGCAAACATCACTATGCACAAGTTCTAGAACCCCTTTGGTCCTATTGCCCTTAGACTCGAATGGTTTTTTGGTCATTTTACCCTCTAAACAAGATTCACATTGAGGTATGGATTCTACCTTTAAGTGACTTAAAGGTTCATCCCTTACCAATCTTTGAATCCCCTTCATTTTAATATGACCAAGGAGCATTGCCAAAGACAAGTCACATTAGAGTGAGAAGTTTTAAGTCTTTTAGAGTTATTATCATTCATCTCAACATTAAGTAGTAAGTCCATCTTAGGTTCGATAAAATATAGATTATGTTGCATCCATCCAAAACAGATAAACGATTTGTTTTTACGAATCACCATTTTATTATTAAAAGAAACCAAATAGGAGTTTTTAAATAAACAAGCTATAGAATAGGAACATAAAAACAATCTTGCAAAATTAAATTCCTATAGTTATCAAAATAAAGATGGACGTCTCCCACTGCTTCCGCTAAGACTAAGGATCCATCGCCCATCTGAAGCATGAAGTCTTCATGAAGTAGACTTCTTGTTTCTTTGAACCCCTACAGAGAAACACAAACATGATTAGTTGCACTGGAATCTATGACCCAAATGTCACTGGATTCCTCAACCAAATAAGTTTCTAAATACAGAAGATCACACCTACCTCCTTTTATAAGGAAGTCCTTGCAATGCTTCTTTATGTGTTTGACTTTCCTATAGAAGAAGCACTTAAGATTCTTTGGGTTCTTCTTCTTTTTCTTCTTGCTTTTGTTGTTAGCAGGAATAGAAGACTTCCCATTTTTGGCCCGTTGCTTCTTTCCATTCCTAAAATTGGAATTGGAACTAGAAGTAGCCACCATATTGGCCTCTCCACCTGTAGGAGACTCCCTAATTAGCAGTTTGAACTCTTGTAACTGTTTCATTGATTCTGTTAAGGTTATATCCCACCTATTGCTCAAATTAAATGTAGCTCTAAATGGAATAAATTTCTTTGACAGAGTCTCAAAGACCATAGTCAATTGAGTTTCAGCATCAATGTCGGCTCCATTAGTTTGTGCCTTAGCGAGGTAGCCCATGACCAACATCATGTGCTCCTTTACAGATGTCTCTAGTCTCTGCTTTACAGTTCAAAAGTTTTTGAAATGCCCCTTGCCACTTAGTTAAGGCTTGGCCTCCAAATATGTCTTCTAGATTATCCAAGATCTGCTTAGCAGTCTTACAATCCTCATGTTGAGCCTGCAATACACTGTTTATGCTGGCCATAATATAGCAGTGGGCCTGACCGTTTGCATCTTTCCAACGATCATATGCTTGGAATTGCTCTTTAGTGGAGTCTTTCATAGGCTTGGAGGACAAGGGCTTGTCAGCACAAATTTTAGTTTCTCAAAGGAGAGAACGATATCCAAGTTTCATTTCCAATCATTATAACTCTCTTCGGTTAATTGGTTTTTGTCAAGTATCAAAGAGAAAGCGTTTTTAGACATTTTTCATCTACAATAAAGTATCATATACCAAACATAAGCAAACATATCATAATAATTTAATAAGATAACACAATTATACAAATATGTTTATGTGTTAAAACCTTGAAAATATTACAATCTTACAATGATAATTCCCAACTCAGAATTCAACAAGCTCCTAGGGGAGTCATGCCAAATTCAATTAGGAACATGGATCCCCTCCCGATTAATATATATCATCTAGGGCCTGTATGATCCAGCATATATTAATAATCATTTCTTTAGCCATTAATTCTATTAATAGAGCTCCTAGGGGAGGTTAATAATAAAATTAACATGAGTGTATAACCATTGTTTCAAAATTTTATCCACAATCTATAATCACCACCTAGGGGTGTGAAACTATAAATCATGCTAAAATACCTTATTCTATCGGAGACCCAATCTGGTACATGATAGAAATCCCTTCCTAAGGGTCGGGACCACCATGTTCTTCTTATGGACCAATGATGAAGGCCTTAAGTCCTCTCTTCGAAAACCTTCTCCCACTCAATCTTTTGAAATCAAGGTTTTATTTTAAAAAACATGCATGAACAATTTTAAATGAGCGGCACTCCCTATTCTATATGGCATGTTATCAATATACATGGCAAATCATATTATAATGCAGACAAGCAAAGCTGCAAGCAAAATAATAATAAATAACCGTAATATTATGGTTCCACCCTAGAGAATAGAAAATAAAGATTACAAGAGAATAATCGAAACATATTATCGATTCTTCCTCCTTAAATCCCCAAGTTGTATCCTTCTTCATGCAAAGCTCATCTTCAAGTCTTTAATCCCGTATGAATCAAATACTTCATATTTTCGGTCATATCCAAATTTAATGTTTCTTAGAATTGTCCTAAAAATAAAATTAAAACTACACTCAAAATTGCACCTTTTCTGGAAAAATTTTAAGCTCTGTGCTAGTAAGCCGATCTAGGTGATTGGTCTGCCGATCATGACCCACTGGCCTGCCACTAGAGCCACTTGATTTTTGCCCCCCTAATGGCCTGCGAACCTCATGTCTGGCCGATAGGTCTAAGACCATTGGCCTACCAAACTGGGGTTTCGGCATGCCGATTAAGCAGAAATCACCTTTTCTAGAAAATACAATTTTTAATGCAATTCATCAATTTTATTTTCAGCAATTCAAAAACATAAAATTAGAGACTCATGAAATACCTGGGAATGCTATCATCTATCTTCTAGATCCACCTTCTAGATCTGTCTTCTCCGAATAATTATTTAATTACAAAATTCTTACAAATTTAAAATTAAATAATAATTTCTAGATAGAGATGATAGTCCACCATCTAATTACATGAAAAACCAAGATACAATTCTAACCTCTAAGGAACCATAACTGCTATAAATTAATTAATTAATAATTAATTAAATAATAATTTAATCAACCATAATTAATTAATAAACATTCACCCTATAATCCATGACAACATATAATTATATAGAAACCCAAGAATGCCAGCTCTCTATAAAATTAAATTCAAGCATAGGAGAGATCAAGATCGTATAATTTACACATATAGCATGATCACAAACTCATAAATATACGTAAAAACCATGGCTTTGATACCAATTGTTGGAAAAATAGCTCACAGTGGAATTTTAAAAAATTTTATATTAGAGTATTTTTCAAAACACAAGTTTGATATGCTATATGTATAAATTAACCAGATCTTACTAACCTCTGTATGCCGAAAAGCTCCTATAATCATGGAGCTTGTTTGAATCCATAGAAAGTTTTACGAAGCTTACAACTGTAGTGTTGACTCTTAGGATCTTCAAATCCTTGAGGTTGAACCATATAAACCTCCTCTTACAAGTTACCATTTAAAACGACATTGTTTATGTTAGAAAAATAGTATGCAGCAGAATTTTAAAAATTTTATATCAGAGTATTTTCTAAAACACAAGTTTGACACGCTATATGTATAAATTAACCAGATCTTTACTAACCTTGTAAATGCCAAAAAGCTTCCTCAATCAGTGAAGAGAAGTAACGTTTCAGAAAAACCTTAATCAACTGGCCTTTTTTGCTATTCTCTATCTACAATTGGAGGAAGTATGGACTCATATGTACAGCTCTTCCACCAGGAGACTCTCCTTCCAACCAATTGAGAGAACCCAAAGCTAGTGTTCATAATTTGTGAACAAGAGCTCTCAGGGAGTTTTACAATCTCACTTGCAGAATATCACTCTTAATCTCTCAATTGCTCTAAATAATAACGAGACCCACTCCCTTTTTATAGAGGTTGGGTCCAAGAGTCAGTCCTTATCAGATAATTCAAATTAGAATCAAACTCGGATCAATATCTGATAAAATCCGTTTAAATATCTTAGGGAGTTTTACAATCTCACTTGCAGAGTATCACTCTTAATCTCTCAATTGCTCTAAATAATAATGAGACTCACTCCCTTTTTATAGAGGTTGGGTCCAAGAGTCAGTCCTTATCAAATAATTCAAATTAGAATCAAACTCGAAACAATATATGATAAAATCTGTTTAAAAACACGTGAACTTTTTATCATGTAATCGGCATGTTTATCTGTCTAATAGCAGGCCGAACTTGCCCCATCGATAGGCCGAACCTAAGGATCAACATGCCGAACTGTTGATAAAAATCTCAACGATTCTATTATTTTCCACCCGAGATTCTATAGGATAAAGCCTTAGTTTTAATTCAAATAACCCAATAGAAAAGTTATCTAATCAAAACAACTTTATCTAGATAATCTCTAGGAAAATAAATGAATTCCTTATAATTCTACAAGTTTATCTTGATTTAATTTATTCAAAATTAAATCAACTGATAAACAGACAAGAATTATTCAATCCCAATAATTCAACAAGTTTATCTTGAAATAATTTTGTTACAAAATTAATTCAACCGATAAATAGACATGAATTGTTTGATTCTTCCAAATTTCAACCAATCTAATAAGTCTGACATAAGTCACCAATTATTAGAAAAACATGTTGTATCGTTACAAGGTCTTTTGTGAGCTAGCAAAGGGGACCTGATGGACTTATATAATTCGAGCTCTCGATAATTTTAAAACCCAATATCTTAGATGTACATTTCATAATTATCAACTCCAACGCTACTCCACTAAAAGCTTGGAGCTGCACTTTTGAACTATGTAGAATTACGAAGCTCGTATAGTTAAGTCTCCATGACATATCATAATGTATCGTATCCCCATAGGATTATCCATAATTGGCTTAAGGACAAGTTCTGTCTTACCTTTTTGATTATGTTTATCTTACATTCCATTATCTTACCATTAGAAAACTTACCATCCAAAGACAGTATACCATTCGGTTATACCTATGTATGCAAATGGTTGTGCATTTCAGTTTTCTAATTACAAGATAACACATATAAGAGGATATCACTACTCCTAAAGAGGAGCTATGGATTCCATATCTATGAATAACAGGATTACGCTATCAAGAGTCATGCCTCCAACATACCAGCATGTATACCACTATTAAAATATAGGTGTCACCCTTTGGTACATCAAAAGACACAAGCCAAGACAATGAGCCCACTATTCATCTCAAGATTAAGATACAATACAAATTATTGTTTAAAGTGAATCAATTTTTCGAGACAAAATTATTAATCCAAATCAATTCACTTTATGTCCTAATCCAACACATCATCACCTATGACAACATACCAATGTTTCTTTTAACGGAGTCCACCTTCGATGGTCAAGAGAAATAATCTCCCAATAGGGATATAGATAACATAACAATCTTGACATTAATAAAGTGCCCAACTTTATTCCCTCGATTATGGATCTTATGATTTAGACCATCACCTTAAGAATCTGTCTTCCATATAATCTGTCCATCATATGCCCAATTCTTAAAGGTTTAGACCGACACTCTCAAACTATTGTTTGCTTAACATACATTCAACAAATACAAACGTAAAGAGGACAAGATTTGGTATATAAATAATAAATGAATTCTTCATTGATAAAAATGTCTCCAAAAACATATTACATATTTACTCCTTACGGCATACACATTTAACAAAAGAAACTTTAGAGATGTTCCATGAGGTCTTAGTGAACATACCACTTCTGGATTCCATCAAGTAGGTGCCATGCTATGCCAAGTTCCTTAAAGAATTATGCACTGTCAAGCAGAAACTCAAGGATAATGAGGTAATAGGTGTGGTGGAAAACGTGTTTCTAGTTTTACAAAAAAAAAAAAAAAAAAAGCTTCCTTCTAAATACAAAGATCCAGGTACATTCACCATATCTTGTACCATTGGCAACACTAGGTTTGATAAAGCTTTGATTGTACAACTTGCCAATTACCCTAATCTTTATCCAATAGGAGTTGTAGAAGATGTTTTGGTGCAAGTGAACAAAATGGTTTTCCCAGTAGACTTTTTGTGCTTGGCATAGAGGATGAATTTTAATTTAATCTAATGCTAATACTACTCAGAAGACCATGCTTAAAAACAACTTGGACCAAAATCAACGTGTACAAGGGAACATTAATGATGGAGTTGGATCGAGAGGTGAAACGTTTCCATCAAGAAGGAGGATAACAAGCAAGGGACTTTATAGGCTGAGAACAATAAAGCAAGCATTTGTTGGGAGGCAGCCCAACAGAAAGAAAGCACGCTTTAACAGATTTGATTTTTCTTTTTCTGTTTTGCTATATCTTTTATTGGTATTGTTATTGTTATTGTTTGTTTAATTTGACTCTTTTCTTCTATGCTTAGTCTTGCATTGAGGACAATGTAAGGTTGACGTGTAGGGAAAGGATTTAGGATTTGTTTTGCATTGTTTTGTTTTTCTAAAAAAATTAAAAATGAAAAAAAATTAAATTTTTTAAAATTTGTGCCTTTAGTTTTGTATTTGTTTAAGGTTTTTTAGGTCATTTTTTATTCTTAGAATACCTTCCAATTTTATTGATGAGAATCAAGCATTAATTTTTATGGATTTGATTGATTATGAGTGTTATATTGAATCTTGATGCCATTCTTTTGTTAATATATTTATATGATGATTACACTCATACTTTATGCATATAGCCATGTTTTTCAGTAAAGAGACTCACATGTTAGTTTAATTGTCGTTTTAATTTTGACTTGTAGGGATTGAATGTTAAAACTCTCTTGGAGGTCTTTCAAGGTGAATGGCTAATCCTGCATCACTTAGAAAAGGATTAAGGTACTAGGATTCCTAGCACCAAGGCAAAATAGCCAAAGCCCCACTTGATGTTCCCAAGAGGACAACCCCCTTAGTAAGCTGATTTGAGCCTCTATGTAGACCATTTTCTTCAGCTAGCTATATCTTTTACCTAATTTGATTATTTTTGTTTCTAACCCAAGTTCTAAAGATAAATTAGAGTTTTAGAGACTTATTTCATACACAAGAGAATTTTATAAAGAATTGGGATTGGAAAAGAAGATAAGTGTGGAGGAAAGCACAAATTGAGGGGATTGAATCAAAAAAGAAGGAATGGGAAATTTTGAAACGATAGCTCAAGAGAAAAAAAAAAACCAAACACAAATAAAAAATTTAAAAATAATAAAAACAGAAAAGAAATAAAAGAAATAAAACATACCAAAGAAAAAAAGAGAAAACAAATATCTTGAGCTATTTTCAGTTATATTTGAGTATTATAAGATTCATTAGAATGATATAAGGGCTAGCATAATGATATCCAGCCTATATAATATTTTTACGCGTTTCGAGAGGTGTTCTTGGAGAATTTTATGATGTCTCTAACTCTATGAAGTCTTTAAGGCCTTTGTAATTCTTATATCCTTTCTTTCTTTTAACAGTTACTCTTTGTCCTTGTTACAACCCATAACAAAGACCTTTTGATTTCTAGTGGTACCTTCGGCGTAGTGAAGATTCATACCAAAGAGGAAGCCTATGACATTTAATCTTTTCAACCAAAGATTGCGTGATCATTTAGAGTTTACCTTTTTTTGAAGCTTGTGTTGTTTCAATATTGTTTACAATAGCTATTCACTCGCGCACTTGAGTACGATTGTTGTTTGATGTATTAGCTTGAGAATAACTAATTGATTTAATGCAATACTTGTTTGATTTTAAGTCCATATCTCTTATTGTTCTCTGAGGTAAAAAGATTGGAAGGTTAGTTTTCTTCATCTATGTTTTCTTTTCATTTTTTTGTCTTAGATTTGCTCGAGGATGAGCAAAGGTTAAATATGGGGGAATTCGATAAGTTCTTAATTGGATATAATTTTCTAATTGATTTCCCTATATTTTCTTACTTAATTCTTGAGTATTTTGTGTTTTAATTTTAGTTTTTGTGTCTAGTGCTATAATGTTTCTCTGGTACCAATTGGTGCTATAATGCAAAATTTTTTTAACAAAATTTAGGCCAATTATGAAGTATTAAATAATTCCAACTCTATGATAAATGTACAACAAATGGTGCTCATGTACATTTCTATTTCCTAAACCTATTTTTGTGTCTTCTATTAATAATGGTGTGCTATAATTCTTTATCGGAGGTCAACTAGGAGCAAAAGTTGAAGTTTTAGGAAGTTTTAGGGCCAAAAATAGAAGTTCTGGCTAAAATATAGCATGCCTTTACTGGAAAAGGCCTTACAACCACACCCTAGTACTAAGAGCAAGTGTGGCCACGATAGAATTTCTTGCAGCCACACCAAGACCTACATAACCACGTGGCCACGAGCAGTAAGCATGCCCTTATCACTCTTAGAAAAAGAAGCAACAACCTAACACCTAGTGTTTCTATAGGCCACGCGTAGCATACTGCACCACCTCTTGTCTTCCCAATCTAATACATGCAAGAATAATCTCTTCGTGTATGCCAGAGAGTAGAAATTAATGTCTCGGCTTATGTTTTGTCCGATTGCTCTGAATTTGACCTAAAATTGGTCCCAAGTTGCTTCTTTTCACCATTAAAGACCAAACCTATAAATACCTCACTTAGAGACACAACAAGTTACTAGTTTTCCTTTTTTTTTTCTAGCCATCTTTTGGAGAGAAAAAGAGAGAGAAAAGAAGGAAAATTCTCTTTAAGTTCAACAAGTTTTGTTTGCATGGAGATTTCTTCAAGAACATCAACAAGAGTTTTTGCTTTTCCTTTTTTTTCTTTGAACTTTAAATATGTTTTGATTATATTTTTTTGCTGTCTAATTTATTTAATATGCTAGGCTAAACTTTTCTTTCATTAAGGTTGATTTCAAAAGCCTAGATGCAATTATGTGACTGATATTTTAGAATTATTTCTAATTTTTTCAATTGGAATTGTTTATGTTCTTCTCTTTTTAATGTTTATGATTTTTTCTTTATTTTGTTTGTTGTGGCTAACCAAATGAGATAGAATAAATATCTATTGTTAGATTAGAAGACTTGATCCATTATTGTCTTGTTTTTCTAATCCTTAGTAGCTATCTGTTATCGATAACTGGGAGAGGCTTTTGTGTGATTGCAGTAAGGAACATAACCTAGGTTGAACAATCTGAGCTTGTGTGTTTGTCATCTAGATCAACCTATCTTTTTTAATGTACTGCTTCCATTAAATTGAATCTAAAGAGCTTATTCTAGGATATTTGAGGGAAATGGAATAAGTGCAGAGCTTGTTTTGCTTAATAATACACTAAGGAAAGCTTGGCATAGTAGTTCTTATTATTATCTACGGTTAAAAGTTTTGATAGAAAATTAAGAATAATTCTATGATTAATTGCATAATGTTGTCTACTAGTGCCAATTAACTTTTAACCAGTTAATTATTATTGCTTATAATTTTGTACAGTTAGTTTTTTTATTTTCTTTATTTTTAGTAATTTTAGTTAATAATTTCAAAACGCCATTTTTTCACTTAGAAAATTAATAACATATTATTAAACTCAACCATCTATAAGAATGACTCTTACTCACTACTGCACTAAATTAACAACAAAAAGTTACTAGTTTTCCTTTTTTTTTTTCTAGCCATCTTTTGGAGTAAAAAAAAGAGAGCAAAGAAAGGAAAATTATCTTGAAGTTCAAGAAGTTTCGTTTGCATGGAGATTTCTTCAAGACCATCAACAAGAGTTTTTCCTTTTCCTTTTTTTATTTGAACTGTAAATATGTTTTGATTATATTTTTTGTTGTCAAATTTATTAAATATGCTAGGCTAAACTTTTCTTTGATTAAGGTTGATTTCAAAAGCCTAGATGAAATTATGTGATGGATATTTTAGAATCATTTCTATTTTTTTCAATCGGAATTGTTTATGTTCTTCTCTTTTTAATGTTTATGATTTTTTCTTTATTTTGTTTGTTGTGGCTAACCAAACGAGATAGAATAAATATCTATTGCTAGATTAAGACTTGATCCATAATTGTCTTGTTTTTCTTGTAACGCCCGCCTAATTTTATATAAAGGATTATGCTATGATGAATGACGACGTTAAATGTTATAATTATGATATGTGTTATGATATTTGATAGATGGTATTAACCATTTTATTCTAAGTGTTATGACAGGTGACGCTCGCGTGGAATTGATGTGCTCAAATGTTCATGTCATTAATGTTATATGTATAATTTTTTTTTTTGATAATTTAATGTTATGAATGATTTTTGTATTTAAGGGCAGATCGGCAAGCCGGACCATTCAGTTCGGCAGGCCGAAATAAATTCCTCAGAACGGCAAGCCGATGAGATATCATCGGTAGGCCGGACTTCAGTGATCGTCAGGCCGATGGGAAGATCGGCAGGCCGATGACAGCTGATAAGCAGTCAGCAGAAATTGTACAAAATTATGATAAGGTTGAATTTGTGATAAGGATAATTTATTCTGGATAATTAACATAATTATGGGATGATTTCTTCAATTTTGGCAAAGAAACAATTGACTTTCGAATTAATTGAATTATTGGATAAGTTTTCCCATTTTTAAAGAGGCAAAGTATGGCAACTCGAACCGTTTTCGAAAGTTCTGACTTTTTTCCCTCAATCCTCTCTTTCCTACACGAATTTTTGGCCCCCAATTAATCAGAAAATTCTGATTTATTTCAAAGAATGGGAGTTTCATTTTTTTTAACGTAACAAAATTTAATTTAATGCTCTTTTTTTTTCTCTCTCCCTCTCACGTACACTCTTTCTCTCAATTCTATCCTATCACACAATTCATGCTCTGCAATTAATCAGAAAAAAATTCTGATTTGTTTTAAGGGGATAAGTTTTCCTTGATTTTAAATTTCAT
>CAMOHE010056286.1:2136-61808 GCA_946598075.1 Artocarpus hirsutus | reverse complement strand
TCGTGGAAGATACCATGACGGTTTTTTGAGAAAACCGTCGTGGTATGTTTAGATACCACGATGGTTTTCTCCAAAAACCGTCGTGATATGTAAGATACCACGACGGTTTTTGGAGAAAACCGTCATGGTATGTTCAAGATACCACGACGGTTTTTGGTGAAAACCGTCGTGGTATCTCACACATACCACGACGGTTTTCTCCAAAAACCGTTGTGGTATCTTCCCCCTTTACCACGACGGACTTCGTTTTCACGGGCGTAACTTACCGCGCATTTTTTTCCTTACCACGATGGTTTTTAGGAAACAGTCATGAAATAAAGGTCGTGTAATCAATATTTTCTTGTAGTGATGGTGCTACAAAAAAGCAAGTTTCAAAACAAACAAGTTTTACTTTTTCTCCCCCTTTTGATATAAGGTGGACAAAGATTGTCATTACAAAGCAAATTAGTAGAAAAACTATCAACTGTAGGAGCTGTAAGATCAATGTCTACTTTCTCTAGTCTGAGACCACAGTATGTTGACTCTCAATATTGTGTGATTGGTAAGCATTGTAGCTACAGGCACTATGTTTTCTCTCCTATCAAAATGATGTTCTTTCTTCTAATGATCATGTCACTAGTTGCTTTTGAAAATCTGCAAAACTTAAACCCTGTTCTAGAAGGCATAGAGAGAGTGAGAAATGAAAAGAAAAACTTGAAATATATCACTCAAAATCATAGCACACTTTTTTATCAACAATTAAGCATGAAAATTTCAAACTTAGGCCATATAGTGACCAAGAAACAGTCAAGTATGTGAACGTATGTGTGCATCAAAACAAACAAATATGCACTAGTATAGACGAAAAGTTAAAGATAAAATGACAATTAGCCAAACAATCGTCTAATCCATTATTGTAATATGTGGTATACATTAGACAATGGTTTTTAATTGTCATCTAAGGCACACGTGAAATACCACAAGCTTGTACAAAGGGCACATTAGATGATGGTTTTAAAGCTAACATCTAATGTGCTACTTTTAATGACAGTTTTTACAGAAACAGTCCTTAAAAGGCTTGAAAATTAATATATATATATATATATATATGTATATTTTCATCAAAACAATTTTTCTTAAAGAATAACTTCAACTATTTTTCATAAATTTATGTCCTCTTTTTTGATAAATTTGATTCATATTCAACGTAAAAATATACATAATAATTTCGAAGAATAATGTCAAATATTATTCACAAATTTTTATCCTCTTCTTTAATAAACTTGATTCGTATCCAATGTAGAAAAAATAGATAATAATTTCCAATAATAATTTAAAATATTATTCACAAATCTATCCAATATTAAAAAAGTACGTTATGACTTTCAAAGATATATATATATATATAAAATAAATATGCAAATAACACAAATATTTCAAAAGCCATAACCAAAATTTATCCAAAAAATACAATAACCAAAAAAAAAATTACTTAAGTAAATACAATAGAAAACACAAAATTCAAAACAAAAACATAAATTCAAATGAAGGAGGTAGAGGTGGCAGTCACAGTGACAATAATAGTTTGACGGTGAGTCAAAGCATCAGAGATGAGGGTTGAGGGAGTAAGGAGTAAAAAAAAATTAAAGAAAGAGTGGGATGATAGAAGGAATTTAGAGAAATAGCAAGAAGGTGAGGAAGAAATAATTAAGAGGTAAGGAAGAGGAAGATAGAGAGAATGGGAGGATTTAAGAAAAAAACTTTAGAGTTTGTGAATTTGATAAAAAGGTATGGAAGGAGTGTTAGTGGAATGGAAGAGAGTGCTTGGAATTTAAGAAGGAGATGATAAACTTTGAAATTTTGTTGTAAAATAATGAGCGGAGAAAAGTCTTGTTCATCCTATCTCGAAAGATTTGGATACCCAGAGCATAATTAGGCATACTCAAGTCCTTCATGTCAAACTACTTAGTCAACTAAAGCTTCACTGATGACAAAGACCATAGAATGTCATCTAAATAGAGCAGTAGAAAAACTACCTTTCATTCTTTCATGTGTTTATAAACACAAGAATAACTCATATTTTGTTTGGACCCATAAGTCTTGACCACTTTGTAAAATCTTATCTTCCAAGAATGGGAAACTTGTTTAAGTCTATAAATAGATTTTAGCAACTTGCAAACTATATTCTGTTGACCCTTAGTTTTGAACCTATTTGGTTGTACCACATTTATGGTCTCATCAAGATAGTCGTTTCAAAATGTCATCTTGACATCTATTTGTCATATCTTATAGTCAAGAGCAACATTAATGCACAAGAGAATGTGGATGAACTTAAACATGGCTAAGGGTGAAAAGGTTTTTTTGCAGTCAATTTTTTCCTTTTATGTGTATCCCTTTGCTATCAGTCTAGCCATATAGGTTTTGACTTTCCTATTTGTTCCTCTCTTTCTCCTATAGACCCACTTACATCTATGGGTTTTACCTCTTTAAGAAGGTCCACAAGCTCTAAAACTTGATTAGTCTTTATAGACTACATCTTTGTGTTCATAGATTCTGTCTAGAGTTTTGTAGCAACATCCTCTATGATCTCTTTGTAAGTGTACAAATCCCTCTCATCTTTAACAGGTTCAGCCAATTAGCTTTATAGACTACATCTTTGTGTTCATAGCTTCTATCTAGAGCTTTGCAGCAACATCCTCTATGACCTCTTTGCAAGTGTACAAATCCCTCCTATGTTTAACTGGTTCAACCAATTAAGCTCATTGTCAAATATATACCTCTCAGGTTAATGCACGATCGTCCCACTACATTAAAGCTCCATAGGTTTCTATTTGGTCAGTTTTTCCACATTAATCGGTTCCACTAGAACCATTGGAGCAAACATGTCGCTTGCCATCTCCTCAAGTACCACTCTACTACAAATCTTAAAGTCGTTGATATAACTTTCCTCTAGGAATGCCCATTTCATTGAAACCACAGTTTTATTTTCTTTTAAGTTACAAAAATAACCATCTTTTGTCTCTCTTGGATATTCCACAAAGACTCAAACCTCTAAACATGCTTCCAACTTATTCCCTTCCTTATCCAAGCTATGAGCAACACGCCTTTATATGAGAATATGGTTTAAAGATGTCTTCCTATTCATCCACACTCATGAGAAGTTTCAAGAACCAAATTAAAGCCATATTGTTCAAAAGATAGCATGTTGTTTGTAGGTCTATCCCCAAAATGACAGTAGTAAGGTAGAATAACTCATTATGGACCTAACCATATCCAACAAAGTCTTATTTATTCTCTCATCCATGTCATTCTCCTATGGAGCAGTCAAATGGGATAAAATACCTTTCTTAACTAATTGTCGTAAGAACTTATTGGAGAGGTATTCTGTTAGAAAAATAGTATGCAGCATAATTTCAAAATTTTTTTATATCAAAGTATTTTTCAAAACACAAGTTTGACACACTATATGCATAAATTAACCAGATCTTACTACCCTTTGAATGCCGAAGAACTCCCACAATCTGTGATGAGAAGTAACATTCTAGAAGAGCGTCAACCAACTGGTCTTCTTTGTTATTCTCTATTCATAATTGGAGTGAGTGTGGGCTCACATTGTTAAGTTTTTCCTAGGTGACTCTCCTTCCAACCAATTGAGAAATACCCAAAGTTATAATTCGTGATTTGTGAATGATAGTTCTCTGGGTAGTTTCAAAGCCTCACTGATAGAGTTTCACTCTAGATTTCTCTACTGATCTAAATAATAAAGAGACTCATTGCTCTTTATATAGAGGTTGGGCCTAGGAGTCAATCCTTATTAGATAAGGCCTCAAAATTTGAATTAGAATCAATTTTGGATTAATATCTAATAAAATCCGTGTGGAAACACATAATCCTTTTATCGCTCGATCTGCAGGCCAAACTTGTAGATCGGCCTGCCGAACCTCCTCAATCGGATGGCCAAACTTAAAGAACGGCCTACCAAACATCCGATAAAGATCCTTGCGAATCTTTATTTCCCACCCAAGATTTTTAGGATAAAGCCTCAGTTTTAATTCAATTAACCCAATCGAGATGTTATCTAATTAAAATAGTCATTTCTAGATAATCTCTAGGAAAATAAATATTCCTGATAATTCAACAAGTTTATTTTGAATTAATTCAAAATTAATCTAACCAATAAACAGACATGAATTATTTGATCCCAATAATTCAACAAGTTTATCTTGAATTAATTTTATCACAAAATTAATTCAATCGATAAACAAACATAAATTTTCTGATTTTATCAAATTTTAGCCAATATGATAAATATGACATAAGTCACCAATTACTGGAAAAGCACACTATATCGTTTCATGATTTTTGTGAGCTAGTAAAAGGAACCAAAAGGACCTATATAGTTCAAGCTCCCAATAATTATGAAACCTAATATCCCATATATACATTGCATAATTATCAACTCCACGCAACTCTACTAAAATCTTAGAGCTGCACTCTCGAACGATATAGAATTACAAAGCCCATACAGCTAAGTCTCTATGACATTTCATAATATATCATATCCCCATAGGATTATCCATAATCGGCTTAAGGAGAAGTTTTGCCTTACCATCCATTATGTCATTATCAAAAAACTTACCATCCAAAGACAGTATACCATTCATTTACACCTATGTATCCAAATGGTTGGGTGCTCAAGTTTTCTAATTACAGGATAACGTATATAAGAGGATATCACTACTCCTAAAGAGAAGCTATGGATTCCATATCTATGAATGATAGGTCTACGCTATTAAGAGTCATGTCTCTAACGTACCAACATGCATACCACTATAAAATGTGGATGTCACCCTTTGGTATATCAAAAGACACAAGTCAAGACAATGGGCCCACTATTCATCTCAGGATTAAGATACAATACAAATGATTGTCTAAAGTGAATTGATCTGTCAAGAAAGAATTATTAATCCAAATCAATTCACTTTATGTCCGGATCTAACACAGAGTCACCTATGACAATATGCCAATGTTTCTATCTGTGGAGTCCACCTCCGATGCTAAAGACAAACCATCTCCCAATAGGGATATAGACAACATAACAATCTTTGCATGAATAAAGTTCCCAACTTTATTCCCTTGATTGCGGATCTTATGATTTAAACTATCGTCTTAAGAATTGTGTCTTCTGCATAATCTGTCCATCATATGCCCAATTCTTAAAGGTTTAGACTGACAGTCTCAAACTTTTACTTGCTTAACATACATTCAACAAATATGAACGTAAAGAGGACAAGATTTGGTATTTAAATAATAAATGAATTCATTATTGATAAAAATGTCTTCAAAAACATATTATATTTTTACTCCTTAGGGCATACACATCTAACAATCTCCCACTTGCACTAAGTGAGTAAATATGACAAATCTCGCATCCCAATAGCTTTTACATGCCTCTCGAAGACTCTCCCAATAAGTATTTTCATGAATGGATCAGCTAAATTGTCCTCCGATGTGATTTTACACATTGTGACATGTCTGCCTTCGATGAAGTCCTTTATCACATGATACTTTCAATCAATATTATTACTCTTCTTGTGAAATCTTGGTTCCTTAGTATTAGCTACAACCACACTGTTATCATAGTGCAGTGATACCGCCTTATCCATACCAAGAACTATCTCAAGATCCCAAAAGAACTTTTGGAGCCATACTGTTTCTTTTGAAGCATCACTAGCTGCCACATACTCGGCCTCTATCGTTGAATCTAAAGTGCAATCTTGCTTCATACTTCTCCAACTGATGGCACCGTCGCCCAAAGTAAACACAAAACCCAAAGTCGATCTCCTAGAATCCAAACAGGATTGAAAATCTGAATCAGTATATCCTAGAGGAGTTAAGTCCTCACCCGAATACACAAGCATATACCCTTGAGTCCTTCTTAGGTACTTGAAAGTATGCTTTACAGGAAACCAATGGTTCGGTCATGGATCCGCTTGAAATCGACTTACAATCCCAACCGCATAACAAATATCCGGTCGTCTGCAAAGCATGGCATACATGAGGCTACCCATTGCCGAAGCATAAGGCACCTTCTTCATGTATTCTCTTTCTTCCTTAGACTTTGGAAAGTCTTTCTTAGAAAGAGTAATTCTAGATCTAGATGGTTGCCCACCTTTCTTAGAATCTTACATTGCAAACCTTCTGAGAATTTTATCTATGTAGCCGGCTTGTGACAAAGCTATCATTTTGTTATTCTTATCCCAAAAAATTTGGATACCAAGAACAAAATTAGCTTCACCCAAGTCCTTCATATCAAACTACTTGGTCAACCATAATTTGACCGATGACAATGCCCCAACATCATTGCCAATTAGCAAAATGTCATCTATATAAAGCTATAGAAAAACTACCTTCCTATCCTTAATGCGTTTTTATACACATGGTTTATCCACATTTTGTGTGAACCCCCCATAAGTCTTGATCACTTGATCAAATCTTATGTTTCAAGAACAAGAAGCCTACTTAAATCCATAAATTAACTTTAACAGCTTACAAACCTTACCCTTCTTAACCTTAATCTTGAACCCATCTGATTGTTCCATATATATGGACTCATCAAGATAGCCATTTAAAAAAGCCATCTTGACATCCATTTGCCAAATCTCCATAGACTTCATCTCTGTGTTCATGGCCTCTGTCTAGAGTTTTGAATCAACATCCTCCATAGCCTCTGCATAAGTATAAGGATCCCTGTCATGTTCGTCTAGTTCGACCAAGAAGGCCTCACCATTGAACATATACCTCTTGGGTTAACGCCTGATCCTCCCACTACACTGAAGCCCCTTAGGTCGTTATTTAGGTTTGTTTGGTTTTTTTACACCTATTGGAGTAGTTTCTACCAAAACCCCCAAAGTGATTAGATCACTCCTTAACTCCTCAAGCACTACTTTGCTTGAGGCTTAAAGTTGTCCATGTAACTTTCCTCAAGAAAAGTTGCATGAGTTGAAACCACAATTTTATTTTCCTTTGGGTTATAAAAATAACCCGCTTTAGTCCCTTTTGGATATCTCACAAACACGCAAACTTCTAAGCATGTTTCCAACTTATTTGCATCCTTAAACAAGACATGAGCCAAATATCCCCATATGTGAATATGGTTTAAGGATGTCTTCTTACCCATCCACAACTCATGAGGAGTTTTAGGGACCGATTTGAAAGGCATGTTTTTTAAAGGATAATATGTTGTTTGTAGTGCATATCCCCAAAAGGATAATGGTAATGATGAATAACTCATCACGGACCTGACCATGTCCAATAAAGTCCTATTTCTTTTATTTGTTATGCCATTCTGTTGCGGAGTGCCCGGTGTAGTCAAATGGGATAAAATCTTATTCTCTAATAAGTGTCCCAAGAATTCATCAGAACAGTATTCACCACCTTGATCAAATCGAAGTGCCTTTATGGGTCTACCCAATTGCTTTTCCCCTTCAGCCTGAAACTCCTTGAACTTGTCAAAAGTTTTGCTTTTGTGGTGCATCAGGTACACATACCCATACATTGAATAATCGCCAATAAAAGTGACAAAGTACTCATACCCTCCTTATGCCTGGATGTTCAACGGTCTGCAAATATCATTATGCACAAGTTTTAGAACCCCTTCGACTCTATTGCTCTTAAACCTGAATGGTCTTGTAACACCCCAAAAATTTATTAAGTGTTGTCAGTGTGTTAAATGATGAGTTAGTATGCCATAATGATTATTTTAAACTTAATTTGATCATTTTGTGAAATTTCTAAATTTGTGTTGTTTTATTCTTTTAATAAATTTAATTACTCTTAATTAATTTCAATTGTCATCTTAGATTCTTAATAAAATGATTTGTTAAATACTAAGTAGCTTTTATTTGAAAATAATGTGTTGTTGCACACGGTTTTGTGCAACTAATTTTCTCTCTCTCCCTCTATTTATATCTCACCTCTCTCTCTCTTCCTCTCTTGGTTTCACTCTCTCGCTCTCATTCTCTCTCAAAAATTTTTGAAACAAAATTTGATTTCAAGCTTCAGGATTGTGATTGAAGGCTCAGGAACGCGATTGAGAAACCACAAACTCGATTTAAAGCTTTGATTCGAGGTTAGTTTAAAATTTTTTGAACCTTTTCAATTTTCTTGCATTTTTGAAATCTAAGCTTTTCTAAGCTTAAAAAACCCTCAATCTAGGTTAAATGAACTTAGATTAGCTAGAATACAAACTTTGTTTCACCAAAAACGGATTTAAATCAAGATTTTTTATTTTTCTCAATTTTTCTCGTTTTTGGATTTTTTCAAAAATTTTGTTTAAAACTTGTTTTGATGCATCAAAAAGTAATATATTATGTTTTTCTATTGTTTATGATCATTACCCATGCTTGAGAATTGAGAAAACATCTTGAAATTGAAGATTTGGGCTCGGGGAGGCTGAGACCCATGCCTAAAAAATTCTAGAATTTTTTCAGATTGGCAGGCCAAACTTCGTGTTCGGCAGGCCGGATTCAAGTGTTCAACAGGCCGGATTCATCCGAACGGCAGGCCGAACTTGGAAAAGTTCGACCGACCAAACTTGGACCTCCGGCAGGCCAAACTGCATAGTTTGGCTGGCCGAACCAGGGCAATCGGCAGGCCAACCAGCATGGTGAAATTTTATGATTTTTCACCCGTTTTCATTGTTTTGAACCCTGATTGAAATTCCAACTTTATAAAATGATTTTATAAACCTAAGTGGCACACTAAGACACCATGAGATGATTTAATAACCTAGGATATCTCGAGTTAGATAGTAATAGACCTAGTTTTTATTTAAGGTTGTGCGTGGATCCGCGGAGCTAACGTATAGCAGACCGAGATTACGGTGTGGAACACCGGCACAAGTATTGAGGTAGGACTTTTACCCCTTCCTTGGTAGCTAGTTTTAAATGTTTTGGCTTAAAAGGAATTTAAAAAAAAAAAAAAAGGTTTTCAAATGATTGGTTGAAAATACATCTTTATTGGCTGATTTCACAAATGATGAAATTGAGGTGATTTTTTATAACAAACCTCATAATGAATGTAAATGATTATAATTGGTAAAAAGAAATTTTAATAATCATGAAAAGGTATATATATATCTTTGGGGCATGATGCCATATCAGAGATCGGGTCGTGTAGTATGCGACCTTGGGGGCAGGTCCCAAAACCTAGCTGGGCCACTACGGTGGTGAATTACATATGGTTTGTGCAGGAAAAGAAAATGGTATTTTTCTAGTCGACCTATTTAAACTGTTTTGGTAAGATAAAGCCTCTATTAAATTTTCATCTATTTATTTATTTATTTGTTCCAGTTCATTTTCTATGTATTTATTTGATTTATGAAATTTCTTTTAAAAGTTAAATATTTTCAAAATATAGTCCTACTGAGCCTTTCGCTCAAGTTTTAATTATTTTAAAATCTTATCCCTAGGTGGATATCAGCTTAGGATCAAAGAAGAATCCGCTGACCGGACTTATGATCAGTAGAAGATTTGGGTAGGTTGTAATACAACAATTCAAGGCATTTAAATTCTTAACTTTCTTTATTTCTGGACTGTGGTTGTATTACAATATTGTCAGTACTATATGTGTGTACAAGATGTGGGCCAGTGAGACCCATTTTCGCCTCATCCTATATTTTTATTTTTTTATTGTTTTTATTGTTTCCTTAGTGCTTATTTCATTTTATTATTTTATTCGTTCGAATATTATAACTGCTCATTTTAAATAAATGATTTTAAAATTATCACATTTTTATTTATAAATTTAATTCTAAAACCCATTCTTTAACTAAATCTCTATTTAATTAACTTAATTAATCTAGCACATCACCTCCCGGACCCCAGGGCGTGACAGGTCTTTTGGTCATTTTACCCTTCAAACAAGATTCACATTGAGGTATAGATTCTACCTTTAAGTTACTTAAAGGTTCACCCCTTACCAACCTTTGAATCCTATTCAGGTTAATATGGCCAAGGCACAAATGCTAAAGATAAGTCTTATTAGAGCGAGAAGTTTTAAGTCTTTTAGAGTTATTATCATTCATCTTAGCATTAAGCAGTAAGTCCATCTTAAGTTTGATAGAATATAGATTATTTTGCATCCATCTAGAACAGATAAAAGACTTGCTTTTACGAATCACCACTTTATTATTAAAAGAAACCAAATAAGAGTCTTTAAATAAACAAGCTATAGAAATTAAATTCATTTTAAATTTAGGAACATAAAAATAATCTCACAAAATTAAATTCCTATAATTATCAAAATAAAGATGGATGTCTTCCACTGCTTCAACTAAGACCAAGGATCCATCGCCCATCCAAAGTGAGAAATCTTCATGGATCAAACTTCTCATTTCTTTGAACCCCTATAGAGAAACTCAAACATGATTAGTTGCACCAAAATCTATGACCCAAATGTCACTGGATTCCTCAACCAAACAAGTTTCTAAATATAGAAGATCACACCTACCTCATTGGGAAAGGAAGTCCTTGCAATTCTTCTTAATGTGCCCAACCTTCTGCAAAAGAAGGACTTAAGCTTCTTTGGGTTCTTCTTCTTCTTCTTCTTGCTCTTGTTGTTAGTAGGAACTGAAGTCTTCCCATTCTTGGCCCTTTGTTTCTTTCCATTCCTAGGGTAGAGATTGGAACCAAAAGCAGCCGCTAATTAGCCTCGCCACTAGTTGGAGACTTTCTGCTCAACAGTTTGAACTCTTGTAACTATTTCATTAATTCTGTTAAGGTTAGATCCCACCTATTACTTAAATTAAAAGTAGCTCTAAATAGGATAAACTCCATAGACAGAGTCTTAAAGACCATATTCATCTGAGTTTTAGCATCGATGTGGGTTCCATTGGTTTGTGCCTCAGCGAGGTAACCCATGACCAACATTGTATGCTCCTTTAAAGATGTCCCCTTTTTTGTTTACAGTTAAGAAGTTTCTAAAGCACCTCTTGCCACTTAGTTAAGGCCTAGCCTCCAAACATGTCTTTCAGATTATCTAAGATCTATTTAGTAGTCTCATAATCCTCATGTTGAGCTTAAGCACATTGTTCATGCTTGCCATAATATAGCAGTGGGCCTAATCATTTACATCTTTCCAACGTCATATGCTTGGATATGATCATTGGTGGAATCTCTCATAGGCTCGAGAGGACAAGGGGTTGTTAGCACAAATTTTAGTTTTTCAAAGGAGAGGACGATACTCAGGTTCTGTTTCCAATCATTATAACTCTCTCCAGTTAAGTAGTTTTTGTCAAGTATCAATGATAAATCGTTTTTAGATATTTTTAATCTATAATAAAGAATCATATACCAAACATAAGCAAACATACCATAATAATTTAGTAATATAACACAATCATGAAAAACATACAGATGTGTTTATGTGTCAAAACCTTGAAAATATCACAATCTTACAACAATAATTCCCAACTTGAATACAATAAGCTCCTAGGGGAGTTATGCCAAATTCAATCAAGAACATGGATCCCCTCCTGATTAATATATGCCATCCAGGACCCGTATGATCTAGCATATATTAATGATTATTTATTTGGCCATTAATTTTATTAACAGAGCTCATCGGGGAGGTTAATAATAAAATTAATATGAGTATATAACCATCATTTTGACATTTTATCCATGATTTATAATCAGCACCTAGGGGTATGTAATCATAAATCATGCTAAAATACCTTATCATCTCAAAGATCTAACCTGGTACATGATGAAGCCCATTCCTAGGGGTCGAAACCACTATGTTCTTCGTATGGACCAATGATAAAGGCCTTAGGTCCTCTCTTTGAAAACCTTCTCCCACTCAATCTTTTGAAATCAAGGTTTTATTTTAAAAGAATTGCATGAACAATTTTAGTTGAGCGGCACTCCCTACTCTATATGACATGTTATCAATACACATGCAAATCATATTATAATGCAGGCAAGCAAAGCAATCAAGCAAAGCTACAAGCAAAATAATAATAAATAACCGTAATATTTTGGTTCCACCATAGAGAATAAAAAATAAAGATTACAAAAGAATAATCAAAATATATTATCAATTCTTCATCGTTAAATCCTCAAGCTGTATCCTTTTTCATGTAATGCCCATCTTTAAGTCTTCAAACTCGTGTAGAACAAAAAACTCTATATTTCTAGTCATATCCAAACTTTAGTTTTTCTCAGAATTGTCTCAAAAATAAAATTGAAACTACATCGAAAACTGCACATTTTCAAAAAAAAATTTAAGCACTCTGCTGGCAAGCCAATCTATGTAATCGACCTACTAGTCATGACCCACTAGCCTGTAGATTATTTCATGTCGGCCTGCCGATCATGACAGTTTGGCCTATAGAACTAGAAAGTTTGGCCTGCCACCAAAGCCACTTGATTTCTACCTCGTGGATGACCTACCGAACCTAAAGTCTAGCTTGCCAATCCTGCGACCATTGGCCTGCTAAACTAGAGGGTTCGGCATGCCGAACGACCAGAGATCACCCCTTTTCAAAAAATACAATTTTGATTCAATTTATCAATTTTATTTTTAACAATTCAAAAACATAAAATTAGAGACTCGAAAAATACCTAAGAATGCCATCATCCATCTTCTAGATCCGCTTCTAGATCCGTCTTCTCTGATTGATTATTTAATTACAAAATTCTTACAAATTTAAAATTAAATAATAATTCTAAAATGGAGATGACAGTTTGCTATCTAATTACATGAAAAACCTAGATATATATTCTAACCTGTATGGAACCATAACCGGTATAAATTAATTAATTAATAAATAATTAAATAATAATTTAATCAACCATAATTAATTAATAAAAACTCACCTTATAATCCATGACAACATAAAAAATATATAAAAACCTAGAGTGCCAACTCTCTATAAAATTAAATTCAAGCATACGAGAGATTAAGATCACATAATTTACACATACAACATGATCACAAACTCGTAAATTTACGTAAAAACCATGGCTCTAATACCAATTATTGGAGAATTACTATGCTGCAAAATTTTAAAAATTTTTTTATATCAAAATATTTTCCAAAACACAAGTTTGACACACTATATGCATAAATTAACCAAATCTTACTAACTTTTAAATGCCAAAGAGCTCCCGCAATCTGTGAAGAGAAGTAACATTCTCGAAAAGCCTCAACTAACTGGTCTTCTTTGCTATTCTCTATCCACAACCGAGGTGATTCTGGGCTCACATCATTCAGCTTTTCCTTGGTCACTCTCCTTCCAACCAATTGAGAAATACCCAAAGCTATAATTAATGACTTGTGAATGATAGCTCTCCGGGGAGTTTCAAAGCCTCACTAATAGAGTCTCACTTTAGATTTCTTAACTGATCTAAATAATAAAGAGACTCACACCACTTTATATAGAGGTGGGCCCAAGAGTCAGTCCTTATCAGATAAGGCCTCAAAAATTTGAATCAGAATCAAATTCAGATCAATATCTAATAAAATATGTGTGAAAATGTATGATCCTTTTATCGCCAGTCGACAGGCTGAACTGGCAAATCGGCGTGTCGAACCTCCTCAATTGGTAGGCCGAACTTAAAGATAAGCCTGTCGAACATCCAATAAAAGATCTCTATGAATCTTTATTTTTCACTTGAGATTCCTAGGATAGAGCCTCAGTTTTAATTCAAATAACCCAATTGAGAAGATATCTGATTAAAACAGTCATATCTAGATCTCAAGTTTATCTTGAATTAATTCAAAATTAATTCAACCGATAAATAGACATGAATTATCTGATCCCAACAATTCAATAAGTTTATCTTGAATTAATTTTATCACAAAATTAATTTAATTGATAAACAAACATGAATTATCTGATTTTATTGAATTTCAGCCAATTTGATAAATCTGACATAAGTCACCAATTATTGGAAAAGCATGCCGTATCGTTGTAGGATTTTTGTGAGCTAACAAAGGGGACGAAATGGGCCTATATAGTTCAAACTCCTGATAATTATGAAACCCAATAATCCAAATATACATTTTATAATTATCAACTCCAATGCTACTCCACTAAAAGCTTAGAGCTACACTTTCGAACTATATAGAATTACAAAGCCCGTATAGCTAAGTTTTCATGACATTTCATAATATATCGTATCCCCATAGGATTATCCATAATTAGCTTGAGGACAAGTTCTATCTTACCTTCTCGATTATTTTTATCTTATGTTACATTATCTCACCATCAAAAAACATACCACCTAAAGACAATATACCATTCGGTTACACCTATGTATTTAAAAGGTTGAGCGCTCAAGTTTTTCAATTATAGGATAACACATATAAGAGAATATCACTACTCTTAAAGAGGAGCTATGGATTCTATATCTATGAATAACAGGTCTATGCTTTCAAGAGTCATGCTTCCAATGTACCAGCATATGTACCGCTATAAATTGTAGGTGTCACCCTTTGATAAATCAAAAGACATAAGTCAAGACAACGGGCCCACAATTCATCTCAGGATTAAGATATAATATAAATGATTATCTAAAGTGAATTGATTTGTCAAGATAGAATTATTAATCCAAACCAATTCACTTTATGTCCCGATCCAACACATTGTCACTTATGACAATGTGCCAATGTTTCTATTCATGGAGTCCACCTTCGATGGTCAAGACTAGCCATCTCTTAATAGGGATATAGACAATATAACAATCTTTGCATGAATAAAGTGCCTAAATTTATTCCCTTGATTATAGATCTTACAATTTAGATCGTCATCTTAAGAATTGTGTATGCCCAATTCTTAAAGTTTTAGACTGACATTTTCTAAATTTTGCTTGCTTAATATACATTCAACAAATATGAATGTAAAGAGGACAAGATTTGGCATATAAATAATAAATAAATTCTTTATTGATAAAAAGGTCTCCAAAAACATATTACATTTTACTCCTTAGGGCATACACGTATGACATATTCTCCACCTTAATCAGAACGAAGTGCCTTTATAGGTTTACCTAATTGCTTTTCTGTTTCTGCTTGAAACTTTTTGAACTTGACAAAAGCTTTGCTCTTATGATGCATAAGGTAAATGTACCAATATCTCAAGAAGTAATTAATAAAAGTGCAAAATACTCGTACCTTCCTCATGTCTTTGATATTCATAGGACTACAAACATCACTTTACACAAATTCTAAAACCCTATAAGCTCAATTGGGAATGGTCTTTTTGTCATTTTGTCCTTTAAACAAGATTCACGTTATTGTATAGATTCTATCTCTAAATGGTTTAAAGGTCCATATTTTACCAACCTTCAAATCCTACTAAGGCTAATATGTCCTAATTGCAAGTGCCAAAGATTAGTCTTATTAGAGTTAGAGGTTTTAAGCCTTTTAGAGTTATCATTGACTTTAGAATCCAACTTTGGTCTGATAAAATATAAATTGTTTTACATCCATCCACTATAGATAAAAGATGTTTTTACAAATCACCACTTTATTATTAAAAGAAACTGAATAAAAATCCTTAGATAAACAAGCAATAGAAATTAAATTCCTTTTAGGTTTAGAAATATAAAAATAGTCTCTCAAAACTAAATGCCTATAACTATCAAAATAAAGATGGACGTCTCCTGCTATTTCAGCCAACACTAAGGTCCTATTACCCATCCGCATGTGAAGTGCTTGTTCAGTGGACTTCTCGTTTCCTTGAACCCTTGTAAAAAAATACAAACATGATTAGTCAATCAAGAATTTATGATCTAAGTGTCACTTGATTCTTCAACTAAACACACCTCAATAACCAGAAGTTTACATTTACCTCCTTTAACTAAGAAGTCCTTACAAATCTCCTTCATGTACTCGACTTTCCTATAGAAGATGCCCTTGAGCTTCTTTGGGTTCCTCTTCTTCTTCTTCTTCTTTTCTTGCCATTAGTTTGTGGACCAGAAGACTTTCTATTCTTGGCCTTTTACTTCTTTCTATTCCCGAAGATGGAATTAGAAACTAGTGTAACCGTCATGTTAGCCTTTCCATTAGCTGGGGCATCCTTGATCAGATATTCAAACTCCTATAACTGCTTCATCAGTTTAGTCAAGATAATATCCTATCTACTACTCGGGTTGTCTGATGCTCAGAAAGGAAAAAACTCCCTGTAAAAAGCCTCAAAAATCATAGTCATCTATCACTCAGCATAGATATTAGCTCTATGGGCTTGAGCCACAACAACATAATCCATGACCAACATCATGTATACCTTCACAATGTCCTCAGTTTCTGTCTGTACTTAAGAAGTTTTCAAAGAGCTCCTAGCCACTTCATTAAGGCTTGGCCTCTAAATATTGGCCTCAAGATTATCCATGATCTATCAAGCAGTGTCACGATCTTCATGTTAGGCCTAAAGCACATTGTTCATGCTAAACATAATATAGCAATGAGCTTAATTGTCAACATCTTTATGATAATTATACGCTTTGATTTGCTCGTTAGCGGACTAGCTAGTCAGCACAAGAGGACAGGGTATGGTTAGCATGAATTTGAGATTCTCAAAAGAAAGGACAATATTCAATTTCCTTTTCCAATCATTATAGTTGTTGCTGTTTTAAGACTTTTTGATCTCCAATAAAGATTCATATATCAAATATAAGCAAACATGGGATAACAATTTAGTAATAATACAAAAATATAAGCAAACATATAATATGCGATTATGTGCCAAAACCTTAAAAAATCACAACCTTACAATAATAATTTCAAACTCAGAATTTAACAAGCCACCTAAGGGAGAACTTACATATACTAATAGTTGCTCTCTTTGGCCTCATATTTTATTAACAGAGCTCCTATGGAGATTGATAATAACTTAATTTTGAGTGTTTAAACATCATCTAAACTACTTAATCTATGGTTTATAATCACCACCTAGGGGTTAACAATGATAAAACATGCTCAAGCAAATCATCCACTCTGAAATCCAACCCAGTACATAATGCATCCCTTCCTAGAGAGAAGAACCATCATGTGTTACCTATAGACCAATGATGGAGGTGTTAGGTCCTCCCATCAAAAGCTTTGTCCCACCCAATATTTTAAAAAAAAGGTTTTGCAATAAAATTCATGAAGAATATTTAATGAGCAGTACTCCCTATTTTACATGACATGCTATCAACATACATAAAAAGCATATTATAAAGCAAACAAGCAGCGCAATATACAAATGTATAAGTAATATAATAAATAACTGTAATTTTATAGTTCCATCCTAGAAAAAAGAAAATAAGGACTAGAAAATTAAATTAAAATATATATCAATTCTTCATCTAGTATCTTCTTGTTGTATCCTCCTTCATATCTTAAACATCTTCAATTTCAATATCATTTAGATCAAAATTATTATTTGAATATCATAAAAATTTGTTTTGTTTTTCTCAAAATTGTCTAATTAAATAAAAAATTACAAAAAAATAAAAAACCAGTCTATATCGTCTAGCGGTCGTCCGCCCATCAAAGGGACAGTCAAAAGGCTCTGTTCGACATAATGGCTTCCTAGATATAGCTAGTTGACCACACAATATATAGGTTGGTCAATTGGCCTATCGCAAACTAGACTTGGCACTTGGTTTTCTCAATTATTTTTTGTAAATTTATTTTAAATAACAATCCAAAAATTGATGAAAAAATTTGTAAACGCAGAAAACAAATAAGACTGCTGTCATTTCCATCTTTTAGATCTATTTTTAATTTAACTAAATATTTTCTAGAAGTACACATTCTAACCTCTAAGGAACCATCACCGACAAAAATTAATCAATTAAAAATTATAATTAAAATAGCAATTTACTTAACAATTAATAATTAATACTATTTACCATATAATCTCATAACAATTTATTAATATATATATATATAAACCCTAGAGAGCCAACTCTCTAAAAAATTTAATTTAAATATAAGAGAGTTAGACATACTATATAGCATAAATTAACGATTAAATTATTATTTTAAAATTTCTGCTCTAATTATTATTTTTAATTAATATTATTTAAAATATTATCATTTTTAAATAATATTATTTAAAAGAATTTCTGTAAAACAATTGCTCTGATACCAATTGTTGAAAAAAAAGTACACAGTGAAATTTAAAATTTTTTTAAGGAAATCTCTCTATTAAACAAGTTTGGCATGCTATATAGCATAAATTAATCAAACATCTTCATACCTCTTGTAGACCAAAAATCGCACTTCTGACTAAACAAATTCTATAGAATTGTTATGAAAGAATCATGATCATAAGAACTTCAACTAGCTAATCTTCTTTGCTATTCTTTTTTCTACAATCTGAATGCAATTGGGCACAAATCGTTCAACCTCCCTCTTAGTAACATCTTTTTCTAACCAGAACAGAAAACCAAAAATTAAGGCTCTTGATGTTGAACAATTTCTATAAGAGATTCAAAATTGCTTACTCGATACTCTCTCTAAATGTCTCATGTGATCTAATTAACAATAGGAATATGTTTCCTATATAAAGGTTAGTAGGGCACTTATTCTTATCAGATTGAGCTTTAAAATCTAACCCCACATCAAAATTGCACAACAAAACACGTTAGCCATGAATTGCTAACGTGGCAGGCCAGTCAATTAGATGGTCTAGGCTAAGCTGGTGTTGCTCTTTCCATGCTCCTGACAGCCCACTTGATCTAGAATTCATTTGATTTTAACCCTATTAGATAGTTACCTATTTTATTTGACTCAAAATCTTTCATAGAGCCTCATTTTTAATTTAAAACAAAGCAAAAGCTATCTAATTAAAACAGTCATATAAGAATAATCTCATATTAAATAAAATATATACAAATAATGTAACATGTTTACTTTGATTCAATTCAACCAATAAAGTAACATGAACCATTAAAATCCAATCAATCGAATTTTAGCCTATCTTGGAATTAACATAAGTTGTCAATTTGTAGAGAAAACACACTGTATCATTACAGTAAAATATGTGAGCTAGCTAAAGAAACCCGATGGATATATATAGATTAAACTCCTATAACCATAAAACAATGTATTCTCGACATGTATATTTTACAATTATCAATTCAAAAGTTATTTCACCAAATACTCAATGCTTCACTTGTAAATTATATATAAATTACAAAGCTCCAATAAGTCATTTATCCATGACATATCATGATGTACAATATCCCCATAGGATATCGATAATCGGCTTAGTGATAAAATTTGTTTAAAATTTGTTTTACCTTCCCAATTATATTTTTCTTATATTCTATTTTCTCACCATTCAAATAGTAACTATTCATGACCAATACAAATATACCATTCATTTACACATATGCATCCAAATAGTTGAACGCTTTAGTTTTCTAATTCTAGGATAATTCCTTTAACAAGATATTATTAACTCTACAAAAGAGTTATAGATTCTATAATTAAGAATAACGAATATAAGTCAATCAAGAGTTATGTCTCCAACAAACTCATAAACATAGCTTCATTTAATTTAGGATGTTACCTTTTGATACATTAAAAGAACAAGGCAAGAATACAAACTTATTAATTCATTTTAGATTAAGCTATAACACATATGATTATCTAAAGTGAATTGATTTATTCAAACAAAATTATTAACCAAATAAATTTATCTTTAATCCCAATCTAATCTATCATCACTAATGACAATATACTAATATCTCTACTCATGGAGTCCCACTCTGATGACCAAGACAAGTCATCTTTCATTAGGGATGTAGACAACATAACAATTTTAACATAAATGAAGAGCCAAACTTTATTCCCTCAAGTGTGCATCTTTTATGTTTAGACCATCACCTTAAGATTTTTGTTTTCCATATAATGTGTCCATCATATATATGATTTTAAAGGTTTAGAACGATAGCCTCAAACTTTAGTTTTTTTTTTTTATCATATATTCAACGTAAATGAAAATAAAGAGGACACATTTGATAAATGACATAAATAATAAATTTTTCATTGATCAAATATCTTAAAACAGTAACATTGTTTAATCTTTAGGGCACTAAGTCTAAAAGTCTCCCTCTTTCTCGATTCAATGTACCAGTGACATCACAGGCTCCTCCAGCAGTGTGGAGATTGTTTCCCTGGTTGACGATATTATAACCATTTCAGTATCGCCAATGTGGTTTGTCAATGTAGTCACCATGATAGTAGGCTTGTGACAGTTTCTTCTTGTTGTTGAAAAGATCTAAAATCTGCCCCCTTTTAGTGCCAATTGTTGATGATGGAATTTTGTTAACTGAACTCTTGTGAAATAATCCTCACATGGTGTCTTGATTAGAATGTAAAATAAATCCAAGAAATAACCAAAACATAGAGAATTATAGTGGTTTCTTCGATGTGAGTTACATTCACTTTAGAGAGAGCCTTCATTATATTTAGAGAGAATACACACTTAAGTGCTCTAATGTGAGATTAAGGGCTGTTTTTGTTGGTTTCAACCCCTTACTTATAGCCCTTAACAAATAAATGAAATAATAAAATCAATTATTCTCAAAATTACAAGAATATCTTTTTTCATAATAATCCGAATTTTATCCCCCTTTATCTTTATCTTGCAGTTGAAGTTTTCCTGTAATCATGCAATTGACTAGACATTCCTGGTTTGTACGAAATCTAGTTACTTCCAAATTTAAATTCGCTCACAATCTCTCGTTGAACCCGGCCATTGTCATATTCCTAATTTAGATTTGTGAAGCTCACCTATAGACTTGTACATTTTAAATGGGCTTTAGCTAATCTCGGTATTGGCCCAATAGATAGCCGAGCTGACCCACAATAGGTGACAATATTTTTCAACTTAATTAGAACGTTTGACCCTATAAATATACTAAAATATAAAATTAGCAAAATATAAATAAAATAAAAGGAAAATAACTTAAGGTTGGAATATATATATATATATAACCATTTGCGATCAAATATGATGTTGCCATAGAAGATATGAATCCGTGACCAAATAGGTCTCGAATTCTTGAATTTCTTGGCTCGAGTTTATGAGTTTGTTTGCAGTAGCTTTTAATGGCCAAAAATATTTCGGTCTCCGAATAGCAAGTTCTAAGACCAAATTTTGACTGCTGAAGGCCCTAAAGTCACGACCAAATGTTTTTTTTAGTTGCCAATTGACCATGGTGCGAGCTTAAATTTTTTTCCCTCTATATTTTTGGTGACCCATAATCTTTTTAGTTGCTATATTTTTTTTTTTCTATTTTGCGACAAAATTTGGTCGATGGAAATTTCATTTTTTCTTTCACCTCTTTAGCAACCAAGCTTTGGTTGAAAAAATATATTTTTGACGACCAAACTCAATTTAGCTGTTGATTCTGTGGTAGCAGAAAAGAAAATTTCTTGCAGTGTATGTACTTTTTGTTTCTACTGAACCCCAACACCTCCAAAAGTAATGATAGAAATGCTATAGAGTAGCGTGAGGTCTAGTGTAGTTTGTGGTGTTCATGAGCTTATTTTGTACTATTTGTAATTTATTTATTTTTTCGCCCAAGACATGTAATAATTATATATTTTAATGCATTTCTATTTATTTACGTTGACTGTGATTTGGACGTTTATTTATGTTTTTCTGCGTTTAATTATGCATACCTAGACTGTGTAGTTAAAAGGGACTTGTATATTACCAATGCCGTATTTTGAGAAGGTTTTATTTTAGTATTTTAAAAATATGTGTTCTATAATATTCTAGGTACATGACAATTCGGAAAATAAATTTCAAAACCTATTAAAGGGAAAGATTTAGTTTACTTTTTGATAAAACATTGGTTTGTTTTTATTTTACACTTGGCTTTTCTTGGATTTCTCTAAAAATCTAAGTTAGCATAATTGGTGTTTTAAGGCCTAAATTAGCATAATTACCTTAAGTAAGTTGCCGTGTCACTAACTCCGGTTTTGGGATGTGACACCCTTACCTTTAGGTTTCTTTTACGCGTATACTTGATTGAATAGAATTCCTATATTTATAGGACGGAGAAAGTATCAACTTTCTTGGAGAATATGGATTGCAGTATTCATTTAAGTGTCCTTAATTTTAGGAACGCAACTTCTACAAAACTAATAGTTATTTTATTATTATTACTTACTAAACCATTATTTTTAGTTTAATATTTTAATAAATATCACGTAATTATGTACATGTGGTACCATTTTTTTTTTTTTTTGAAACGCTCATATAATTCTAATATTCTTTCACTTAACCAAGTGACACTCTTTCACTTTAAGGCATGTCAATTATTAAAACATTATGCGTAAAACATCAAACTAAAAGGTTTCATCATAAACCATAACTATGTAAAAACTGATGAGCGTCTTGGTGGTTTTGCATCATATTTTGATAGTCTCTTACATGTGTTATTAATATGACCTAGAAATGAGAAGTATTAAGATTAGTCTACGATATTGGCTTTGTGACAAGCACTGCAAAACCCAGAAAGTCGCAAGTAAAGTTGCTAAGAAATTTTAATTAGGATTTTGTAAACCAATTATGCATGGAATTATGAACTAAAGGTTTTTATAGGCTTGTTTAGTGTGTGTTATGCCATGATATTGAATCAGTGATTTCATGATTTGTTATTTTTTATGTAGACGATTAAAAAAAAAAAAAGCAATCATAGTGTTAGGCATATATTAGTTTATTAAGCCGAGTGACCTATATTATGATGGCATGAGACACAATATAATCATATCTATAATGAAATTAACTAAGCATTTAATCTGATTAAATAACGTCAGTTAAATTATAAGTTAAATTTTATGCCATGATCAAGGATATGATGGAGCATAAACTTGAAATCTATTAAGAAAATTCCAGGAGTTAAATAAAGGGTTAAGATCATACTATGTAATCAATGGTCAAGATTTTAGAATGGTACATTAAGGGTTGGGATTTAAGGAGTTGGAATTATGCTAGAAATATTCTTCGAATCTTATAATCAATAGTGAGAATTAAAAGGAGAACAAATTAACAGTTGAGAATTTGATAACCAATGATCAAAAATGAGAATTTAAGAATGCAAAATCAATGGTCTAGATTGAACATACTAGTTGATGATAATTGTTGATGGTGGAATTTCGTCCTTAAAACTCTCAGGAAATTACCCTCACCATAGTGCAAAAATCTCATAATTTTAATGAAAATAAGTACAAAAAATAACAAAATCATACAAAAAGTTATAGTGGTTCACTTATTGTGAGCTACGTCCACTTTAGAGAGAGGAATTTCACTATATTAGAGTGAGTACATGCACAATGCTCTCTGTAAGACTTCGTGCCTTTTCATTGGTCTTTACCCTTTTTATATCCCTTTTACAAGTAAATCAATTTACAAAATTCATGGATATTTCCTTTCCATTTAAACTCGGGATTATTTCCCCTTATCTTGCGGTTGATGTGTTCCTCTAATCACATAATTGACTTAACATCCCTGATTTGCAGGAAATCTGGTAACATCCTAATTTAGATTTGCCCATGATCATTCCTTGAACTTGGTCATTTTGTTATATTGACTCCACATTGATCTATCTTATCTTGATGTTTTAGAGAGCTTTGATAAGCTCACTTGCTATATGATCTCGACCTCTAGATATGCACTTTTAATGGGCTTTAGCTAATCTTGGACCTAACTATTGGACATGTATACTCTAAGGAGTAAAAATGCAATTAGTTTTTGGAGGCATTTTTATTAATAAAGAATTTATTTATTATTTATATCCCAAATCTTGTCCTCTTTACATTTAGATTTGTTGAATGTATGTTAAGCAAATAAAAGTCTAAGACTGTTAGCCTAAACCTTCAAAAATTAAGCATATGATAGACAGATTATGCGAAAGACAGGATTCTTAAGGTGAGAGTCTAAACCATAAGATCTGCAATCGAGGGAATAAAGTTGGGCACTTTATTCATGAAAAGATTGTTATGTTGTTTGTATCCATAATGGGAGATGGTTTGTCTTGACCATTAGAGGTAGACTCCATGAATAGAAACATTGGTACATTGTCATAGGTGACGATGTGTCGGATTGGGATATAAAGTGAATTGATTTGGATTAGTAATTCTGTCTCAGTAAATCAATTCACTTTAGATAATCATATATATTGTATCTTGATCTTGAGATGAATGATAGCCCCATTGTCTTAACTTGTGTCTTTTAATGCACCAAAGGATGACATCCACATTTTAATAGTGGTACACATGCTGGTACATTAGAAGCATAACTCTTGATAGCATAGACCTGTTATTCATAGATATGGAATCTATAGCTCCTTTTTAGGAGTAGTTGATATCATCTTATATGTGTTATCTTGTAATTGATAAACTAGAGCACTCAACCATTTGGAAACATAGGTATGACTGAATGGTATACCATCTTTGGATGGTAAGATTTTGATGGTGAGATAATGGAACGTAAGATAAAAATAATCAGAAAGGTAAGATAGAATTTATCCTTAAGCTGATTATAAATAATCCTATAAGAATACAATACATTATGATATGTCATGGAGACTTAGCTATAGGGGCTCGTAATTCTATATAGTTTGAGAGTGCAGCTCTAAGCTTTTAGTAGAGTAGCGTTAAAGTTGATAATTATGAAATGTATATCTGGGATATTAGGTTTCATAATTATCAGGATTTTGAACTATATAGGCCCATTAGATCCCCTTTGTTAGTTCATAAAAATCCTGTAATGATACGGCGTGCTTTTCCAATAATTAGTGACTTGTATCAAATTATCAGATTGACTAAAATTTGATAGGATTAGATAATTCATGTATGTTTATCAGTTGAATTAATTTTGTGAAAATTAATTCAAGATAAACTTGTTGAATTATAGAGATCAAATAATTCATGTCTATTTATCAATTGGATTAATTTGAATAAATTAATTCAAGATAGACTTGCTGAATTATGAAGAATATTTATTTTTCTAGAGATTATCTAGATGTGACTATTTTAATCAGATAACTTTTCTATTGAGTTATTTGAATTAACACTAAGGCTTTATTCCAAGAATCTCGGGTGGGAAATAAAAGATTTGTCAAAATCATGTATCATAAGTTTGGCAAGTCGATCTTTAAGTTTGACCTTCCGATGGTGCAAGTTCGGTAGGCCGATCTACCAGTTTGGCCAGCCACCCAAACGATAAATAAATCACACATTTTCATGCTGATTTTCTCTTATATTGATTCTAATTCAAATTTTTTAGGCCTTATCTGATAAGGATTGACTCTTGGGCCCAACCTCTGTAAATAGAGAATGAGTCTCATAGTTAATTAGATCAATTAAGAGATAAAGAGTGAGACTCTACTGGTGAGACTCTATATGATGTGTCCCACATCGTTAGCAAGAGAGGTCTTGGGTGTTATATATATGGGTTCGCAATCCTCCCCTCACGAGCTAGCTTTTGGGGTGGAGTTAGGTGGGTCCATATCATATGGTATCGAGCCTACTCTTGATTGGTCGGTGGGCGCATGTACAAAGGTTCCCTGCACGAGGATGTGTAGTCTAAAGGGGTCAGGAATGATGTGTCCCACATCGTTAGCAAGAAAGGTCTTGGGTGTTATATATATGGGTTCGCAATCCTCCCCTCACGAGCTAGCTTTTGGGGTGGAGTTTGGTGGGTCCATATCACTATAACTCCCTAAGAGCTATTGTTTACACATGATGAACTATAGCTTAGGGTTTTCTCAATTGGTTGGAAAGAGAGTCACCGGGCAAAGGCTGAACGACGTGCGCCCACACACATTTTGATCAAGAATAGAGAATAGCAAAGAAGACCAGTTGGTTGAGGCTCTTCTAAAACATTATACTCTTCACAGATTACGAGAGCTTTTTGGCAAACAAGGTTAGTAAGATCCAGTTAATCTATACATATAGTGTGTCAAACTTGTGTTTTGAAAAATACTCTGGTATAAAAATTTTAAAATTCTGCTACGTACTGTTTTTTCAACAATTGGTATCAAAGCCATAGTTTTTACATAAGTTGGCAAGTTTGTGATCATGCTATATGAATAAATTATGTGATCTTGATCTCTCCTATGCTTGAATTTAATTTTTTTTTAAAAAGTTAGAGCTCTAGAGTTTCTATATATTTATATGTTGTCATAAATTATATGATAAATGTTTATTAATTAATTATGGCTGATTAAATAATTATTTAATTATTAATTAATTAATTAATTAATGCTGGTTATGGTTCCTTAGAGGTTAAAATGTGTATCTAGGTTTTTCATGTAATTAGATGGCAAACTATCATCTCTATCTAGGAATTATTATTTAATTTTAAATTTGTAAGAATTTTGTAATTAAATAATCATTGGGAGAAGAGGGATCTAGAAGACGAATCTAGAAGATGGATGATAGCATTTCTAAGTATTCTTAAGTCTCTAATTTTATGTTTTTTAATTGTTGAAAATAAAATTGAAAAACTGTATAAAAGATGTATTTTTTGGATGTTGTGATTTTTGCTCTTTTGGTAGGCCAAACCCTCAAGTTCGGCAGGCCGAAGGTCGTAGATGGGCAGTCAGACTTTAGGTCGATAGGCTATCAACGGGGCAAAAATCTAATGGCTCTAGCAGCAGGTTGAACTTTCTAGTTCGATGGGCCAAACTATCATGACCGGCTAGCCGATCCGAAAAAATCGATAGGCAGGAGTGTCATGATTAGCAGGCCGATAACATAGATCGACATACCAGCGGAGAGTTGTGATTTTTAAGAAAAGTTGCATTTTTTAATGCAGTTTTGATTTTAGTTTTGGGACAATTCTAAGAAACATTAAATTTGGATATGATTGAAAATATAGAGTTTTTGATCTATGCAGGATTGATGACTTGAAGATGGAAGTTACATGAAGAAGGATACAATTTGAAGATTCAAGGATAAAGAATTGATAATATGTTTTGATTATTCTCTTGTAATCTTTGTTTTTTTTTTCTCTATGGTGGAACCATAATATTACGGTTATTTATTACTATTTTGCTTATAGCTTTGCATGATTGCTTTGCTTGTCTGCATTATAATATGATTTGCCATGTATATTGATAACATGTCATTATAGAATAAAGAGTACCATTCATTAAAAATTGTTCATGCATCTTTATACAATAAAACCTTGATTTCCAAAGAATGAGTGGGGGAAAGTTTTTGAAGAGAGCACTTACGGCTTCTATCATTGGTCCATAGGTAACACATGATGGTTTCGACCCCTAAGAAGGGACTTCATCATATATCTGGTTAGCTTTCTGAGAGGATAAAGTATTTTAGCATGATTTATGGTTGTATACCCATAGGTAGTTATTATAAATCATGGATAAAATATTAAAACAATGGTTATACACTCATGTTAATTTTATTATTAACCTCCCCTAGGAGCTTTGTTAATAAAATTAATAGCCAAAGAAATGATTGTTAATATATGTTGGATCATACGGGTCCTAGAAGGCATATATTAATCAAGAGGGGATCCATGTTCCTGATTGAATTTGGCAAAACTCCCCTAGGAGCTTGTTGAATTTTGAGTTAGGAATTATCATTCTAAGGTTGTGACATTTTCAAGGATTTGACACAAAAACACATTTGTATGTTTTATATGATTGTGCTCTCTTACTAAATTATTATTATATGTTTGCTTTGTTTGGTGTATGATTCTTTATTGTAGATTAAAAATGTCTAAAATCGCTTTATCATCGATACTTGACAAAAACCAATTAACCGGTGAGAACTATAATGATTAGAAACAAAACCTAAACATTGTCCTATCCTTTGAGAAACTAAAATTTATGTTGACGACCCTTGTCCTCCCGAGCCTATAGAAGATTCCACTAATGAGCAAATCCAAGCATACGATTGCTGGAAAAATGCTAATGATCAGGCCTACTACTATGTTATAACCAGCATGAATAACGTGCTATAGGCTCAACATGAGGATTATGATACTGCCAGGCAGATCTTGGATAATTTGGAAGACATGTTTGAAGGCCAAGACTTAACAAAGTGGCAAGGGGCACTTCAAAAACTCTTGAACTCTAAGCAGAGACTGGGGACATCTATAAAGGAGCATATGATGTTGGTCATGGATTACCTCGCTAAGGCTCAAACCAATAGAGCCAACATTGATGCTAAAACTCAGATGACTATGGTTTTTGAGACTCTGCCTAAGGAGTTTATCCTGTTTAGAGCTACATTTAACTTAAGCAATAGACAAGATATGACCTTAATAGAGTTGATGAAACAATTGCAGGAGTTCAAACTACTAATTAGGGAGTCTCCTACTGGTGGCAAGGCCAACTTGGCGACTACTTCTAGTTCAAATCCTAACCCAGGGAATGGAAAGAAGCAACAGGCCAAGAATGGAAAATTTTCTATTCCTGCAAATAGCAAGTACAAGAAGAAGAAAAAGAAGAACCGAAAGAAGCTTAAGCACTTCTTATGTGGGAAGGTCGGGCACATAAAGAAGAATTGCAAAGACTTCCTTTCCCGAGGAGGTAGGCCTGATCTTTTGTATTTAGAAACTTGTTTATTTAAGAAATGCAATGACATTTAGGTCATAGATTCTAGAGCAACTAATCATGTTTGTGTTTCCCTGTAGGGGTTCAAAGAAACGAGAAGTCTGTTGCATGAAGACTTCACACTTTAGATGGGTGATGGACCCTTGGTCTTAGCTAAAGCAGTGGGAGACGTCCTTCTGTATTTTGATAATTATAAGAATTTAATTTTACGAGATTATTTTTATGTTCCTAAATTTAAAAGGAATTTAATTTCTATACCATGTTTATTTAAAGACTCCTATTTGGTTTCTTTTAATAATAAAGTGGTGATTTATAAAAATAAATCTTTTATCTATTTTGGATGGATGCAAAATAATCTATATTTTATTAATCCTAAGATGGACTTACTGCTTAATGCTGATATGAATAATAATAACTCTAAAAGAATTAAAACTTCTCACTCTAATAAGACTTATCTTTGGCATTTGCGACTTGGTCATGTTAACTTGAATAGGATTCAAAGGTTGGTAAGAGATGGACCTTTAAGTCACTTAAAGATGGAATCTATACCACAATCTGAATCTTGTTTGGAGGGAAAAATGACCAAAAAACCATTCAAGTCTAAGGGCAATAGGGCCAAAGGGGTTCCATAACTTATGTATAGTGATGTTTACAAACTGATGAACATCCGGGCACGATGAAGGTATGAGTACTTTGTCACTTTTATTGACAATCACTCAAGGTATGGGTATGTGTACTTGATGCACCACAAAAGTGAAACTTATGACAACTTTAGGGAGTTTCAGGCTGAAATGGAAAAGCAATTAGATAAACCTATAAAGACACTTCGATCCGATCAAGGTGGTGTATACCTTTCTGATGAGTTCTTCGAACACTTATTAAAGAATGAGATTTTATCCCATTTGACCACGCTGGGCACTCCGTAGTAGAATGGCGTGGCTGAGCGAAGGAATAGGATTTTGTTGACATGGTTAGGTCCATGATGAGTTATTCATCATTGCCTTTGTCCTTTTAGGGATATGCACTATAAACTGCATGTTATCTTTTGAACAATGTGCCTTCAAAATCGGTTTCTAAAACTCCTCACGAGTTATGGATGGGCAAGAAGACATCCTTAAACCATATTTGCATATGGGGATGCCCAACTAATGTCCTGTTTAGGGATGCGAATAAGTTGAAAGCATGTTTAGAAGTTTGCGTGTTTGTAGGATGTTCAAAAGGGACTAAAGGGGGTTATTTTATAACCCTAAGGAAAATAAAGTTATGGTTTCAACTAATGCAACTTTCCTTGAGGAGAGTTACATGAACAACTTTAAAACTCGAAGCAAAGTAGTGCCTAAGGAATTGAGGAGTGATTCGATCACTTTGAAGGTACAAACTAAAACCGTTCCGATCAGTGTAGAAAAACCAAATGAACCCGTAAAACAACCTAAAGGGCTCAGCGTAGTTGGAGGATCGGGCATCAAACCTAGAGGTATATGTTCAATGGTGAGGCCTTCTTGGTTGAACCGGTTGAACATGACAAGGGTCCTTACACTTATGCAAAGGCTATAGAGGATGTGATTTGAAACTCTGGACAAAGGCCATGAACACAAAGATGAAGTCTATGGAGACTAATCAGGTCTACGAGCTTGTAGATCTTCCAAAAGGGGTAAAACTCATAGGGTGTAAGTGGATCTACAAGAGGAAGAGAGAAGCGGATGAAAAGGTCAAAACCTTTAAGGCTAGACTAGTAGCTAAGGGATACAAGCAAAAGGGAGCAGTCAATTATGAGGAAACCTTTTCGTCTATAGCCATGCTTAAATCCATCTGCATTCTCTTATCCATAGCTGCCACTCTCGATGACGAGATTTGACGGATGGATGTTAAGATGGCCTTTCTAAATGACTATCTTGATGAGTCCATTTATATGGAACAACCAGATGGGTTCAAAGTCAAAAGTCAAGAGGGTAAGGTTTGTAAGCTGCTAAAGTTAATATATAGACTTAAGCAGGCTTCCCATTCTTGGAATATAAGATTTGATTAAGTGATCCAGACTTATGGGTTCGCACAAAATGTAGATGAAACATGTGCGTACAAATACATTAAGGATGAAAATGTGGTTTTTCTACTACTCTATTAAGATGACATTCTGTTAATTAGCAATAACGTTCGAGCATTGTCATTGGTCAAATTATGGTTGACCAAGCAGTTTGACATGAAGGACTTGGGTGAGGCTAATTTTATTCTCGATATCTAGATTTTTTGGGATTGGAAGAACAGAATGATAGCTTTGTCCCAGGCTGGCTCCATAGACGAGATTTTAAGAAGGCTAGCAACGTAGGATTCTAAGAAAGGTGGACATCTATCTAGGTCTAGAATTACTCTTTCTAAGAAAGACTCTCCAAAGTCTGAGGAAGAAAGAGAACACATCAAGAAGATGCCTTATGCTTCAATAGTGGGTAGTCTCATGTATACCATACTTTGCACATGACTAGATATTTGTTATGCGATTGGGATTGTAAGACGATTTCAGGTGGATCAAGGACCGAAACATTGGGTTACTATTGAGTATATTTTCAAGTAGCTGAGAAGGACTCAAGGGTATATGCTTCTATATTTATGTGAGGACTTGACTCCTCTAGGATACACTAATTCAGATTTCTAATCCTGTCTAGATTCTAGAAGATCGACTTTGGGTTTTGTACTTGCTCTGGGCAGCGATGCCATCAGTTGGAGAAGTGTGAAGCAAGATTGTACTTCAGATTCAACAATGGAGGCTGAGTATGTGGTAGACAGTGATGCTTCAAAAGAAACAGTATGGCTCCATAAGTTCCTTAGGGATCTTGAGGTAGTTCCTAGTATAAAAAAGGCGGTATCACTGTATTGTGATAACAGTGCAGCAGTAGCTAATGCTAAGAAACAAAGATTTCACAAGAAGATTAAGTATATTGATCGAAAGTATCATGCGATAAAAGACTTGTAGAAGGCAGGCATGTCGCTGTATGCAAAATCATGTCAAAGGACAATTTTGTTGATCCATTCACGAAGACACTTACTGGAAAATTCTTCGAGAGGCATGTGGAAGTTATAGTGATACGAGATTTATCACATTTACATACTTAGTGCAAGTAGGAGATTGTTAGACATGTAAGCCCTAAGAAGTGAAAATGTAATATGTTTTTAGAGATATTTTTATCAATAAAGAATTTATTTGTTATTTATATACCAAATCTTGTCCTCTTTACATTCATATTTGTTGAATGTATGTTAAGCAAATAAAAGTCTTAGAGTAGTGGTCTAAACCTTTAAGAATTGAGCATATGATGGACTAATTATGCGGAAGACACGATTCCTAAGATGAAAGACTAAACCATAAGATTTGCAATCGAGGGAATAAAGTTGGGCACTCTATTCATGCAAAGAATGTTATGTTATCTATATCTCTAATAGGAGATGGTTTGTCTTGACTATCAGAGGTGTACTCCATGAATAGAAACATTGGCACATTGTCATAGGTGATGATGTGTTGGATAGGGACATAAAGTGAATTGATTTGGATTAATAATTCTATCTCGACAAATTGATTCACTTTAGATAATCATATGTGTTGTATCTTAACCCTGAGATGAATGATAGGTCCATTATTTTGACTTGTGTCTTTTGATGTACCAAAGGGTCAAATCCATATTTTAATAGTGGTACACTTGTCGGTACGTTGGAGGCATAATTCTTGATAGCGAAGACCTGTTATTCATAGATATGGAATCCATAACTCCTCCTTTGGAGTAGTTGATTTGCTCTTATATGCATTATCAAGTAATTGGAAAATTGGAGCACTCAACCATTTGGATACATAGGTGTAATCGAATGGTATACCGTCTTTAGATGGTAAGTTTTCCGATGGTGAGATAATGGAACGTAAGATAAAATAATCATGAAGGTAATATAGAATTTATCCTTAAGCCAATTATGGATAATCTTATAGGGATGCCATACATTATGATATATCGTGGAGACTTAGCTATATGGGCTTTGTAATTCTATATAGTATGAGAGTATAGCTCTAAGCTTTTAGTGGAGTAACGTTGGAGTTGATAATTATGAAATGTATACCTATGATATAGGGTTTTATAATTATCAGGAACTTGAACTATATAGGTCCATCAGGTCCCCTTTGCTAGCTCATAAAAATCTTGTAATAATACGGCGTGCTTTTCCAATGATTAGTGACTTGTGTCAAATTATTAGATTGGCTAAAATTCGATAAGATCAGATAATTCATGTCTGTTTATCGGTTGAATTAATTTTGTGAAAATTAATTAAAGATAAACTTGTTGAATTATCAGGATTAGTAATTCATGTCTGTTTATCTGTTGATTAATTTGAATAAATTAATTCAAGATAGATTTTGTGAATTATCAAGAATATTTATTTTTCTAGAGATTATCTAGATGTGACTATTTTTATCAAATAATTTTTCTATTAAGTTATTTGAATTAATACTAAGGCTCTATCCCAAGAATCTCGGGTGGGAAATAAAAGATTCGCAGGGATCATTTATCATAAGTTTGGCAGGCCGATCTATAAGATCAGCCTATTGATGGAGCAAGTTCGGCAGGCCGATCTACTAGTTCGGCCCGCCAACTGAACGATAAATAAATCACATGTTTTCAAGTGAATTTTATTTGATTTTGATTCTAATTTCAATTTTTGAGGCCTTATTTGATAAGGATTGACTCCTAGGCTAAATCTTTATAAATAGGGAGTGAGTCTCATAGTTAATTAGATCAATTGAGAGATTAAGAGTGAGACTCTATTGGTGAGACTCTGTAATCCTTGAGAGCTATTGTTTACACATCACGAACTATAGCTTAGGGTTTTCTCAATTGGTTGGAAGGAGAGTCACCTGGGAAAGGCTAAACGATGTGTTTCCACACACACTCTAATCATGGATAGAGAATAGCAAAGAAGATAGTCGATTGAGACTCTTTTGGAACTTTATACTCTTCACAAATTACGTAGGCTTTTTGACAAACAAGGTTAGTAAGATCCGGTTAATTTATGCATATAGTATGTTAAACTTGTGTTTTGGAAAATATTTTGGTATAAAAATTTTAAAATTCTACTGCATACTGTTTTTCCAACACTAACTTAATAAACTGTCGAGATTACCCACAACACCCCAGTAAGTAGTGTTTGTTTAAGTTGTTTTATGCTTCTCGAGGCAAAGGCATAATTAAGTTTATTGTCTCTAAATGGATGACCCTTGGCGACTAGGATCTTGTTTCCTGAGGAAGATTTTGACTTAGGCAATGATTCAATTCTTGTCAATTTGGCTTCTGGGATGTCCAAATAGCCACATTATTAACAAAAATATCACATCATGTCATCAATAGTCACTTCATTTCTTAAGAGACTCCATCTAGAGCATTGAATCAATTCAAAATTTTCTCGCCTGAAACTTGAGTCATAGGATAAAGACCTTTTAAAGCCATTACTCTACCATCAAATAAGCAGTTTCCTAATCTAGTGTTTAAAATTTGGCCCCTTACCATGCTTATATATAGGGGATTTTAAAACCCATTTCCATTAGTCCTTCTGATTAAAATCAAAAGTTTCCCAAATCCTCCCAAGACTTCCTTTTCTGCAAATCTTTTGCATTCAAGGCTTCCGTTTCATTGTCGCTAAAGATTTACGCCTTCTTGAGGAATTTCAAGCATCAATGTCAACACTTTTTTGCTCTAAAATCCAATATGTTTCAAAAATTTTGAACTTATTTTTAGTTTTTATATGCCTCGTGTTGCATTTCAACATTTTCTGCAAAAAAAAAAAAAGGTTGGTAGTAGCAACATAGCATTAAGGATATAAAATGTTCCTGGTTTAAGGGTTTTGAAGTCTTTTTATGCATTTTCTAGGTTATTTGCCATGTCTATAAGACATCTGGAGATGTTTAGGATATTCATAGAGCTTTCCAAGATAGCCAATTCAATGGTCAATATGCCAACACTACCCCTCACATATGTCTCGCCACGACAACCGATACATCATGATTGAGTTTACCCTACCTTTTCATCCATTTTATGAAGAGGTAATGTAGGAAATTAAAGCTATCATCCATTTAGTTCTCTACAAACATGTAGAAAATATTTTCAAGGATATAGATTTTGTGTTATCTCCACTTCAAAGCTCTTTTCAGCCTCGACAAGTTTCTGTTTTGCTATAATATTAGCCAATCATCGAAGTAGCGTGGCCTTTATTATGCTGATACTAATAATACTACCAAGGATAAGGTCCCTTCCCTAATCATCGGTCTCCCATCTTCCAACCACGATTGGAAGAAAATGTTTTTCATGATTAAGGGGATTACAACACTCATCCTTTCGAGGCTGACAAGAGACACACCATTGAGACTCACTTATAGATTCCTCGTAAGTCCTTGATCCAAGCCCTTTTAAGTCTTCTCCTTCTTCTTTCTTTTTTAACGTGTTGACCTAATGTCTTGCTTGCCTATAGATCTCCTCGAACATTTTGTTCTCTCGGTCGCTAGGCAAAAGAGGATTATGTATATCACTGACCTCCCAATGGTGGAGAAGAATATTACCAACCTTCTAACCGATAAGAATAAGCATATGTATGATCTGCTCATTGACCTTTCTACATCGACCTAGTCCTACCTCTTCAATATCCCCATGGCATAACCGAAGAGGGTATAAACTTGAGTTGTCATGCTTTCAATTTGTATAACCATTAAGACTTACAAATTTAATTTTTTGTACACACTGATGAGGTTAAATCTTAGGCTTCCACCAAAATGCTCTAAACCTCAGCTAGGGATGATTCGAAGAAACCCTCATCCCAATCCAAGAAGAAGAGAAACAAGCATCAACTTGGAGACACCTTTCTATCCAATAAGCTAAGGACTAGGGAGGACTTTTCTTCTCAAGGTCAACACCTTGACAAGAAATCGATAATCAATGTGCCTAATCTCCCCTCTTCTCCCCCTAAAATGGCTCTCTGCTTGCTCTTCAGCAGTTAAGTCAAGGACTCCAACTTCGTGGTGGGTGAATATCAAACACCCAAGTTGACTCAATGTTGAAGTTCCCTTCTTAATTCAGCCTCACCTTTCAAGCAATCTACGAATTTGTTTTACCAAAGACTGGGTGGTGGTTGAAAACTCTCCAATCCTCAACCATCAACAGGCGCAAATTTGCCACCAAGTCAAGCTAAGTGTTTGCTTTAATCTCTTACTCTAATTTGTTGCCTTTTATTATTATCTTGATCACTAGCAATCTATTTCTTCTAAGAGCTGATAATGGCTCTCATCTCCTATGGCGAGAGGCAAAAGACGAGCCCAACAAGAAGATATAATCTCTCAAGGATCTTTTAGAGGTTGAGCATCTCATTGTTGACGACGCAAAGGATAAATAGGCAAAGACTTTGGCTCTACTATAGGCCAAGCAAAAGACAAACACCGATGTTTCTCATAAGATCAAAGACCTGGCGGTTGAAGTTGAGAGGGAGAGAGAAAAGCTGCTTACCTTAGTGTGGGAAGAGGCATCCAAGATCGATATTGAAGAGGCTAAAAAGAAGTTGGTTGAGAAAAAGGTTGAAGCAATTTGAGAAATATAAGGCTTCTGAGGAATTCCTACAACTTTAGAAGGAAATTCTCGACTCTATCAATGAACCAGATCTGTTTACCTCAGTGACAGTTGCTAAAGATGACACCGAGGAAAACAATGCTGCCAGAGGAAGAACAACAAACCAGTAACACTTTTGATAAAAAAAATGTTGAGACATTGAGGTCTTTGTACTTTGGATATGTAACAATTTTTTTATAATAGCTGATGTATCGTCCAAAATTTTTTTCCTTAAATGCAGGCGTTTGTAGTATAGAAAGGGGTTGTCATATCCTCGTAAAGGTAAGCATTTGAAAGATTGAAAACTCTTAGTTTAAAATGACAAAGGTTTGACAAACAAAGTTTAAAAGAAAATAGAAGTTTTTGAAAATTTAAAAAAGAATTTAAGTATAAAATTAAAATGGCGAAGCTTTGAGAATTTCTTACATGTTTTATAACTAATATGGAATTTAATTCTAATTAATAATTATCTAAAGCAGTTGATTTATGTTATCTTTTCTCATTAATTTCAAGCACAATTACTAATTCTATAAGTCAACCTAAAGTGACAATATAACAAACTATAATATAGTAAGGGTTTTCCCATAAAAAGTAGCAAAATAAACATCTCTCACTAGTGATTTAGTACACTAACTATGAAAATTATAACCGTTATCACTATAATTATAATTAACATAATTTTAAGATAGAAAAGATATTAATAAATAAAAATTAACATATTTTAATGGAATAAATTTTTGCATTAATTCTAGCAGAACATCATTTTATTAGTTTAAGAATATACTATGCCACCCTTTATCAACAATAAATCAAGTATTGCTAAGCATTTATTGTACCAATTCATGTCTATAATGCAGCAAAAAATTAACTTGATAAACATGCATAATTTTAGTATTACTAATATTAAATTAATAATATTAACATGCAACACAATTAAATTACATAAAAAAGCATGACTTTATGTAAAAAATGGGCAGCATAACAACATTAATAATAACTATTAAAAACGTAGAAAATATAATTTATACCCAAAAAACATAAACATTACAACACAGATATAGAGTTTAAAACTATACTAGAGTACTATACATATAAGATCATTTCTCTATCTCATCAGACTCTTTATACTAATTTAGACATTATTTTATTATTTTTAGTGGGGTCGAAGGAGTACTTTAGTAGCATCTCCTCCAAAAAGAAGAGACTACTGAGGAAATAGAAAATAAAAATGGTAGTGGGAAGGGGTTTCTCAGCATGCCGAATGAAGGAATGGGCAACCACCTTTTATAGTGAATGGAATTCACTATTGGATTTTTTTATAATTTTTTTACTATTAATTTTTTGACTTTCTTTAGTTCAATTCGATCAATTTTTTCTCAATTTTCCATGCTGATTCCCTCTATTCATTATGTAAATCTTGGCTTGAAATCAGGTGTGATGCGGCAATAGGTGGTACAAGGAATGACACAATATAAGGCATCCATTTTGCGATGACAAGGAAGAAAATAGGCCCAAGTGGGCTAGCTAGGACCACAAACACAGAGATTAGGTCAGTCTTAGTAAACAAATCTAATGGCCGAGAAAGCACATACATGTGGTGTTACACATGTATGCCTTAAGGAGTAAAATGTAATATGTTTTTGGAGACATTTTATCAATAAAAAAATTATTTATTATTCATATACCTCTTTATGTTTGTATTTATTAAATGTATGATAAGCAAACAAATGTCTAAGACTATCGGTCTAACCCTTTAAGAAACATGCATATGATGGACAGATTATATGAAAGACATGATTCTTAAGGTGACAGTCTAAATCATAAGATCTGCAATCGAGAAAATAAAGTTTGGCGTTTTATTCATGCAAAGATTATTATGTTGTCTATATCCCTAACGGGCGATGGTTTATCTTGGCCATCGGAGGTGGACTCTGCGAATAGAAACACTGGTGGTATATTGTCATAGGTGAGGACATATTGGATCAGAACACAAAGTTGAATTGATTTGGATTAATAATTCTATCTAGGCAAATCAATTCACTTTAGACAATCATATATATTGTATATTAATCCTGGAATGACTAATGAGCCCGTTGTCTTAACTTAACTCTTTTAAAGTATCAAAGGGTGATATCCTAATTTTATGATGGTATGATACTAGTATGTTGGAGACTTGATTCATGATAGTGTAGACTTGTTTTTCATAGATACAGAATCCATAGCTCCATTGGTGGAGTCAATGATATCCTCTTATATATGTTATCCTGTAATTGGAAGACTAGAGCGCTCAACCATTTGGATGCATAGGTGTGACCAAATAGTATACTGTCTTTACATGGTAAGTTTTTCGATAGTAAGATAATGGCATGCAAGACAAAAATAATTAGAAAGGTAAGACAGAATTTATCCTTAAGCCGATTATAGATATCCTATGGGGATACGATACATTATGATATGTCATGGACACTTAGCTAATTTGGTCTTCGTAATTTTATTTAGTTCAAGAGTGTAGCTATAAGCTTTTATGTATCTATGATATTGTATTTTATAATTATTGGGAGCTTAAATTATATAGGTCCATCGGGTCCTCCTTGCTAGCTTATAATAAATCCTGTAATGATACGGCATACTTTTCTAATAAATTGGTGACTTATTTTAAATTATTAGATTGGCTAAAATTTGATAAGATCAAATAATTCATGTCTATTTATCAGTTGAATTAATTTATCGTAAATTAATTCAAGATGGGCTTGTTGAATTATCAGGAATATTTATTTTCCTAAAAATTGTCTAGATATGACTGTTTTAATCAGATAACCTCTCTATTAGGTTATTTGAATTAAAATTGAGGCTCTATTCAAAGAATCTCTAGTGGGAAATAAAATATTCTTAGAGATCATATTATCGTAAGGTCAGTAGACTGATCAGTTAGTTCAGCCTATCGATAGAGCAAGTTCGGCCTGCTAATCTAATGATAATTTAATCATGCATTTTTTATGCTATTTTATTAGAAGTTCATCTAGATGCAAATTTTTGAGGCCTTATCTGATAATGACCAACCTTGAGAATGACCTATATAAATATGAAGTGAGTTTTCTAAGTTATTTAGATCAGTTGAGAAATTTAGAGTGAATACTCTAGTCTATGAGTATTTGAAAACTGCCTAAGAGCTATTGTTCAAAAATCACGAACCTTAGTTCTGAGTTTCCTCAATTGGTTGTAAGGAGAGTCACCGGTGGAAGCACTATACGAGGTGTGCCCACACACATTTTGATAGTGGATAGTTGAGGCTCTTTTAGAATGTTCTTCTCTTCATAAATTTTAAGAGCTCTTCAGCATATAAAGATTAGTGAAATCTAGTTAATTTGTGTATATAGCATGTCAAACTTGTGTTTTGAAAAATACTCTGACGTAAAATTTTTAAAATTCCGCTGTGTATTGGTTTTTCTAACAATTGGTATCAAAGCTAGGTTTTTTTACATAAATTTATGAGCTTGTTACATGCTATATGTATAAATTATTGATCTCTCCTATGCTTGAATTTAATTTTATTTTAGAGAGTTGGCGCTAGAGGTGTTCGTGTCGGCACATTTGTACCACGACATATTTAGCCCGAACACGAATACGACACAATTAATAAACATACCAGAAATGCAAACATGAACACGACATGTCTATGGCATACGTAGCATGATACGACACGATTAACACGATTACTAAACATGTCGTGATGGGTTGACATGATAACAACACATATATGACACGTTTATGATCCAATTAACTGAAAATGAAGAAAAATTAAAAAAATTAAAAGCCAATAAAAAAATTAATCAAAACACAATATCTAATTAATGCTAACCTACTACAAATATTTCAAATATTTTTATTTTTAAGTTTAAATGTGCTGTAAATGGGTGGGACGTGTCATGTCATGTCATGTCGACACGTTTATGGCCCATTTAATTAAACGTGTTAAGGCGTGTTAGCACGATTCCAGCCAGTTTATTTTCGTGTAAATCATGCCAACCCATTTATGGCCCAATTAATAAACATGCAGTCCAAACCTATTTATCTTATATCGTTTTTGTATCGTGTCTGAAATTACCAGCCCTAGTTGGCACTCTACGGTATTTGTATATTTATGTTGTCATGAGATTATATGGTGAATGCTTATTAATTATTTATGATTGATTAAATTATTATTTAATTATTTATTAATTAATTAATTTGTGCTGGTTATGGTTCCTTAGAGTTAGAATGTATATCTGGATTTTTCATGTAATTAGATGGCGATCTATCATCACCATCTAGGGATTATTATATAATTTGTAAATTTGTAAGAACTTTTAAATTAAATAATTATTCGAAGCAAAGACAAATCTAGAAGATAGATCTAGAAGATGGATGATAATGGTTCCAAAGGTATTTCTTGAGTCTCTGAATTTTTATTTTTTGAATTGTTGAAAATAAGATTGCAAAACTATGTAAAACTGTTTTCTAGAGAAAATGTGATTTTTGCTCGATTAGCAAGCTAAACCCATAGGTTCAGCAAGCCGATAGTTGCAGACTGGTAGGCCAAACCTAAAGCTCGGTAAGCCATCCACGAGGCAGAATTATGACAGCTTTGGCAGCAAGCCAAACTTTTAAGTTCGGCAAGCTGATGGCTCATGACCGACTAGCTGATCACACAGATCAGTAGGCCGGTAGAGAACTATGTTTTTTCAAAAAAAAAAAAGTGCATTTTTTGGTGTAATTTTGATTTTATTTTTGAGACAATTCTAAAAAAACATGAAATTTTGTGATGACGAGAAATATGAAGTATTTGATCCATACGGGAATGAAGACTTGAAATTGGATGCCACATGAAAACAGAAACAACTTAAAGATTTAAGGATGAAAAATCGATAATATGTTTCGATTGATCTCTTGTAATCTTTAATTTCTTTTCTCTAGAGTGGAACTATAATATTATGGCTGTTTATTATTATTTTGCTTGTAGCTTTGTATGTTGCTTTCATTGTCTGTATTGTAATATGATTTGTCATGTATGTTGATAACATGTTATATAGAATAGGGAGTGCCACTCATTAAAAATTGTTCATGCTTTTTTTTAAATAAAACCTTGATTTCAAAAGATTGAGTAGGAGAAGGTGTTCAAAAGGACCTATGGCCTCCATCGTTAGTCCATAGATAGCACATGGTGGTTTCGACCCTTAGGAAGGGACTTCATCATCTACGGGGTTGGACCTCCGAAAAAATAAGATATTTTAGTATGATTTAACATTGCACACCCTTAGGTGGTGATTATAAATTATGGATAAAATAATTGAAATGATGGTTATACACTCAAGTTAATTTTATTATTAACTTCCCCTAAGAACTTTGTTAATAAAATTAATGGCCAAATAAACAATTATTAATATATGCTAGATCAGACGAGTCTTGGGTGGCATATATTAGTCAGTTGAGGATCCGTGTTCCTAATTGAATTTGGCAAGTCTTCCTTAGGTAGCTTGTTGAATTTTAAGTTGGGAATTATCCTTATAAGGTTGTGATATTTTTAAGGTTTTGACACATAAACACAATTATGTGTTTACTTGATTGTGTTTTCCTACTAAACTGTTATGGTATGTTTGCTTATGTTTTGTATATAATTCTTTATTGTAGATCAAAATGTCTAAAAATGCTTTATCTTCGATACTCGATAAAAACCATTAACCAATGAGAATTATAATGACTAGAAATAGAACCTAAATATCATTATGGCCTTTAAGAAACTAAAATTTGTGCTGATGACACCGTGTCCTCTTAACCTTTCGAAAATCCACTAATGAGCAAATCCAAGCATATGATCGCTTGAAGGATGCTAATGATCAAACCCAGTGTTATCTTATGGCTAGTATGAATAACATACTACAGGCTCAACATGAAGATTATGAAACTGTAAAGCAAATCTTGGATAATCTTCAAGACCTGTTTAGAGGCCAAGCCATAACAAAATGGCAAAGGGCACTTTGGAAACTTTTGAACTACAAACAAAGACCAAGGACATCTATGAAAGAGCATATGATGTTCGTCATGGGCTACCTCTTTGAGGCTCAAGTCTATAGAGCTGATATCGATGCCGGGTCACATATGACTATGGTTTTTTAGACTCTGTAAAAGGAGTTCATCCCATTTAGAGCTTCATATAATTTGAGTAATAGACAGGATGTGACCCTAACAGAGTTGATGAAGCAGTTAAAGGAGTTCAAAAATCTAGTCAGAGAAACTCCTGCGGGTGGCAAGGCCAACTTGGCGGCATCATCCGGTTCCAATCCTAACCCTGGGAATGGGAGGAAGCAGAAGGCTAAGAGCTGGAAGTCTTCTATTCCTACAAATGGGAAGAACAAGAAGACGAAAAAAAAGAATCTAAAGAAGCTCAAGTGTTTTTTCTATGAGAAGGTCAAGCACATTAAAAAGAATTACAAGGACTTCCTTTCCCGAGAAGGTAGGTGTGATCTTCTAGTTATTGAAGCTTGTTTGGTTGAGGAATCCAGTGACACTTAGGCCATAGATTCTAGAGCAACTAATCATTTTTGCGTTTCTTTGTAAGGGTTCAAAGAAACAAGAAGTCTGCTGCATGAAAACTTCACGTTTTGGATGGACGATGGATCCTTAGTGTTCATTGAAGTAGTAGGAGACATCTATCTTTACTTTTATAATTATAGGAGTTTAGTTTTGCAAGAATGTTTTTATGTTCCTAAACTTAAAAGGAATTTAATATCTATAGCTTATGTATTTAAAGACTCTTATGTAGTTTCTTTTAATAATAAAGTGGTGAATTGTAAAAAGAAATCTTTTATCTGTAATGGATGGATACAAAACAATCTATATTTTATCCAACCTAAGATAGACTTACTGCTTAACACTAAGATTAATGATAATAACTCTAAATGACTTAAAACTTTTTACTCTAATAAGACTTATATTTAGCATTTGCGAGTAGGTCATATTAACTTAAATAGGATTCAAAGGTTGATAAGGTTGATAAACCTTTAAGTCATTGAAAGATAGAATCTATACCATAAATGTGAATCTTGTTTGGTGGGTAAAATGACCAAAAGACCATTTGAGTCTAAGGGCAATAAGACCGAAGGAGTTCTAGAATTTGTACATAGTGATGTTTGCGGTCATATGAACATTCAAGCACAAGGAAGGTATGAGTACTTTGTCACTTTTATTGATGATTACTCAAAGCATGGGAATGTCCACCTAATGCACCACAAAAGCCAAACTTATTATAAGATCAGAGAGTTTCGAGCTAAAGTGGAAAAACAATTAGGAAAACCCATAAAGGCACTTTGATCCTATCGAGGTGATGAATACCTCTCCGATGAGTTCTTGGAATGCTTATTAGAGAATGGGATTTTATCCCATTTGACTACACCGGGCACTCTGCAGTAGAATGGCATGGCTAAGGGATGAAATAGGACTTTATTGGACATAGTCAGGTCCATGATAAGTTATTCATCATTGCCTTTATCCTTTTAGGGATATGCACTACAAACTGCATGTTATCTTTTGAACAATGTGCCTTCAAAATCGGGTCCTAAAACTCCTCACGAGTTATGGATAGGGAAGAAGACATCCTTAAACCACATTTGCATATCGAGATGTCTGGCTCATGTCCTGTATAAGGAAGCAAATAAGTTGGAAGCAAGCTCAAAAGTTTGTGTGTTTGTAGGATATCCAAAAGGGACTAAAGGGATTATTTCTATAACCCAAAGGAAAATAAAGTCGTGGTTTCAACAAATGCAACATTCCTTGAGTAAAGTTATATGGACAACTTTAAGACTTGAAGTAAAGTGGTACTCAAAGAGTTAGCCAGTGATTCGATCACTCTACGAGTTTCGATAGAAACCAATCCAATTGGTGTAGAAAAACTAACTAAACAACAACCTAAGTGGATTAGGTGTAGTGGGAGGATCAGCCATCAACATGAGAGGTATATGTTTAATAGTGAAGCCTTCTTGAACAGGTTAAACATGACAGGGATCCTTACACTTATGAATAGGCTATGGAGGATGTTGATTCAAAACTCTAGATAGAAGCCATGAACACTAAGATAAAGTCTATAGAGACTAATCAAGTCTGTAAACTTGTGGATCTTTTTGAAGGAGTAAAACTCACAGGGTGTAAGTGGATCTATTAGAGAAAGAGAGGAGCAGATAGGAAAGTCAAAACCTATAAGGCTAGACTGGCAGCAAAGGGATGCACGCAAAAGGAAGGAATCGATTACGTGAAAACCTTTTTGTCTATAGACATGCTTAAGCCCATTTGCATTCTCTTGTCCATATCTACCACTCTCGATTACAAGATTTGACAAATGGATGTCAAGACGGCCTTTCTGAATGGCTATCTTGATGAGTCCATATATATGGTACAACCAGATTGGTTCAAGGCTAAGGGTCAAGAAGGTAAGGTTTGTAAGTTGCTAAAGTCAATTTATAGACTTAAGCAGGCTTCCCGTTCCTGAAACATAAGATTTGATTAGGATCAAGACTTATGGGTTCGAATAAAATGTGGACAAACCATGTGTTGGTAAACATATTAAGTATAGGAATGTGGTTTTTCTACTGCTCTATATAGATGACATTCTGGTAATTAACAATGACGTTAATTGGGGCATTGTCATGGATTAAATTGTGGTTGACCAAGCAGTTAGACATGAAAGACTTGGGTGAAGCTAATTATGTTCGTGGTATCCAGATCTTTCGGGATGAGAAGAACAAAATGATAGCTTTGTCCTAAGTGAGTTGCATAGATAAAATACTCAAGAGGTTTGCAATGCAGGATTCCAAAAAAGGTAGGCTACCGTCTAGGTCTATAATTACTCTTTCTAAGAAAGACTCGCCAAAGTATGATGAAGAAAGAGAATATATGAAGAATGTGCTTTATGTTTTAGTAGTGGGTAGTCTCATATATGTCATGCTTTGCACACAACCGAATATTAGTTATGCGGTTGGAATAGTGAGCTGGTTTTAGTCAAATCTGGGACTAAACCACTAGGTTATGGTCAAGTATATTTTCAAGTACCTGAGAAGGACTCGAGAATATATGCTCGTATATTCGGGTGATGATTTAAAACCTCTAGGAGACACTGATTCAAATTTTCAATCTTGTCCGAAATCAAGGAGATCGACTTCTGGTTCTATGTTTACTCTGGGCGGCGGTTCCATTTTCTGAAGAAGTGAAGCAAGATTGCACTTTGAATTCAACGATAGAGGCCGAGTATGTGACAGCAAGTGATGCTTCAAAAGAAGCAGTGTAGCTTAGCAAGTTTTTTGGGAATCTTAAGGTAGTTCCTGGTATGGATAAGACGGTATCGTTGTATTGTGATAACACTATAGCAATAGCTAATGTTAAAGAACTAAGATTTCACAAAAAGAGTAAGCATATTGCTAGAAGTATCATGTGATAAAGAACTTCATTGAGGTTGGGCATGTTGTAACATGCAAAATCATCTCTGAAGACAAGTTAGCTGATCCATTCGTAAAGACACTAACTGCGAGGGTTTTCGAGAGGCATGTAGAACCTATGGGATGTGGGATATACCATATTTACTCACTTAGTGCAAGTGAGAGATTGTTAGACATGTATGCCCTAAGGAATAAAATATAATATGTTTTTGGAGACATTTTATCGATAATGAATTTATTTATTATTCATATACCGAATGTTGTCCTCCTTATGTGCATATTTGTTGAATGTATGATAAGCAAACAAACGTCTAGGACTGTCACTCTAAACCTTTAAGAATTAGGCATTTGATTGATAGATTATGTAGAAGACATGATTCTTAAGGTGATGGTCTAAATCATAAGATCCGTAATCGAGGGAATAAAGTTGTACGATTTATTCATACAAAGATTGTTATGCTGTTTATATCCCTAGAAGGAGATGGTTTGTCTTGGCCATCGGAGGTGGACTCCACGAATAGAAACATTGGTGCATTGTCGTAGGTGATGATTTATTGGATCGGGATACAAAGTGGAATTGATTTAGATTAATAATTATGTCTGGGCAAATCAATTCACTTTAGACAATCATATGTGCTGTTTCTTAATCCTCAAATGGCTAATGGGCTCGTTGTCTTTATCTCTTTTGATGTACCAAAGGGCGACATCTTGATTTTATAATGGTACGTTTACCGGTACGTTGGAGACATAACTCTTGATAGCGTTGACTTGTTATTCATAGATACAAAATCTATAGCTCTATTGATGAAGTCAATGATATCCTCTTATATCATTATCCTATAATTGGAAGACTGGAGCGTTCAACCATTTGAATGCATAGGTGTGATCGAATGGTATACTATCTTTGGATGGTAAGTTTTTCGAGGATGAGACAATGGAATGTAAGATAAAAATAATTGGGAAGGTAAAACAGAACTTATCCTTAAGCTGATTATGGATATCCTATAGGAATACAATACATTATGATATGTCATAGACATTTAGCTGATTTAGGTTTTGTAATTTTATATAATTCGAAAGTACAGCTCTAAGCCTTTAGTGGAGTAGCATTAGAGTTAATAATTATCAAATATGTATCTGGAAGATTGTATTTTGTAATTATAAAGGATGATGAACTATATAGGTCTATCGAATCCCCTTTGCTAACTCATAATAAATCCTGTAACGATGCGGCATGTTTTTTCAATAAATTGGTGACTTATATTAAATTATTAGATTGACTGAAATTTGATAGAATTAAATAATTCATGTCTATTTATCAGTTGAATTAATTTATTTTTAATTAATTCAAAATAAACTTGTTGAATTATAAGAATATTTTTTTTCCTAGAGATTATCTAGATATGACTGTTTTAATCAAAGAATTTCTCTATTATGATATTTGACTTAAAACTGAGGCCTTATTCGAAGAATCTCGGGAGGAAAATAAAAGATTATCAGGGATCATATTATCATAAGTTCGGCAAGGCAATTGACTAGTTCGGCCTACTAATAGAACAATTTTGGCAAGCCGATTTGTTAGTTCGGCCTGCTGTTCTATGATAATTTGATCACATGTTTTTGACGCGATTATATTAGAAGTTGTTCCAGATTCAAATTTTTGAGACCTTATCTGATAATGACCAACCGTAAGAACGAACTATATAAATAGGGAGTGAGTTTTTTAAGTTATTTAGATTAGTTGAGAAATTAAGACTAAGTACTCTAGTCTGTGAGTCTTTGAAAATTCCCTAAAAACTATTGTTCACAAATCATGAACCTTAGTTTTAGGTTTTCTCAATTGGTTGGAAGGTGAGTCACCGATAGAAGAGTTGTAGGAGGTGTGCCCACACACATTCCGATTATGGATAAAGAGCAGCAAAGAAGACTATTTAGTTGAGGCTCTTTTAGGACGTTTTTCTCTTCCTAGATTTTAGGAGATCTTTGGCATACAAAGGTTAGTGAGATCTGGTTAATTTATATCTATAGTAAGTCAAACTTGTGTGTTGGAAAATACTATTATGTAAAATTTTTAAAATTTTGTTGTGTACTAGGTCCAACACATGGAGCTGCCCACACACAATCTGACATGCTAAGATTCCTCCTGATAGTGCCTAGCGGCAGACGCGCTTGCTGTCTACGCACGTGATGTATGCACTAATCGTGTGCTGATGCGTGGACTCCACTAGCATATTTTGAATCTTCTTCGTCTTTTAATGCATTTGTTGTCTGATTTTACCCGTTTTAGTATCGTTTTTCTCCTTTTTTTTACTAGATTTTAAATATAAAGATAGAAAATTAAAACAAAATTAATATTTTACAAACATATTTTTACAATAATATAAAAAATTAATTATTTTATATTAAAACACACAAAAAGATTTGCAAACTTCTAAAATTTCAGCCCCTTTTCGGTTTGACACAGATATGATTTTCAAGACTTGAAAATATTTTTAAAAATTACTAAAAGTGTTATGGTACATATTTACAAACTTAAAGCACACTATAAAGTATACTAAGACTTAAAATAAAATAGCCACTCATTATTTTTACAATTTTAATTAATTTCAAACTATACTAATATTTACATATAAAAATGATTTTAAAAATTACTAAATATATTATTAAACATAAAAACACACTAAAAACACATACTTAATATATTTTACATTAAGACACAAAAAATTGTTAAATACAAAAATGCTATCAATTAAGGGATTTAATGTCAAATAATAACACAAAACAAATGATTTTAGCTTTAGAAAATTTGTATTTTTACGTGTTCATCAATAGCATATAACTCTTTTTTCTTTCGTTGTCTTTCGTTGGATTTATCCATGCTGCTACTTATAATGCCGACTTGATATTGATACGTTGAGGAATTTCATTAAAATCCCTAAGTATTAATGTTGAGACAAACAAATGGATAATGCGATAGAAGAATTAAATGTTTAACTCTACAGGGATTATGAGATTTAGGCCTTTAGACTCATCACTATATTGCCCCCTATGTCCAAAATACTGGACCTCAGACAAAGGCGTAATAACAAATTATTATATTAAAAAGACAAAGATCAATGTAATAACTCTTGTGGAGTTCTATTTCATTAATCTATCTCACAAAATGTTGATAAGCCGACATCTAAATGTACGTAAATTGAAAGAGAGTAGAGCATAAAAGGCAGATTAAACAAACAAGACTTGATCTTACTAGTAATGGGGACGTAGGTGATCTGCGCTCCAAGGATGTTCTAAGCATCAACCAAATGGTGACTCCAAAATATAGGTCCCTTGCCTAATTATATCTCAAATCTTATAAGGACCCTCCCAATTTAGACTCAAAGGTCTACTGTTCTTGGGTGTTGTATTTTGTGGCTATGGACTAAGTCACCAACTGTGAATCTTCTCTCCTGACTCTTTTATGAAACCTCGTTGCCCTTCGCTGATAAGTGGTGAGACAAAGTTGAGAATCAGTTCGTCATTTTTCTAGCAAGTCAAGCTTTGCCTCCATGAGCTGCCTATTCTCTTCTTTATTGTACCCGACAACTCAGCTTGTTACCCTAATCATCTCAACAGGCAGAATTGCTTCGATGCCATAAGTAAAAAAAATAGTGTTTCACCCGTTGTAGTTTGGCTTGTCGTTCTACAAGCCCATAATACTTTTTGGGCAACTCCTTAGCCCATTGGCCCTTTAAGTCATTGAGCTTTATCTTCAAAGTTTACTTGATGGTCTTATTCACTGCCTCAACTTGACCGTTGGATTAAGGGTGGATAACGACTAAAAAGTTCTTATGTATGCTGAGATTATCACAAAATTTTGTCGTCTTGGAGTTGACAAACTACTTGTAGTTGTCAGAGATGAGAAAATGTGGAACACCGAATTGACAAACAATATTACTCTAAATAAAGCTTGTACAATTTGCCTCGGTTATTGTTGTGAAAGCTCTAGCCTTGACCTACTTTGTATAGTAGTGGACCACTACAATGGCAAACTTAAATCCTCTCGGGGCTGTAATGAATATATTTATTATAATGATCCCCTATTTTGTGAAAGGAAATGGGCTTAATATTGACGTTAGCTTCTCTAGAGGAGCCCTCGAGATTGTGGCATAGCACTGGCATTTGTCTTAACATGTTTTACAGGCCAAGAACTGCCCCCCAAAGTGGTTCCCACATTAGCCTTTTTTGGTGACTTGCTAGGCTTCATGCTTATCCAAACAGTGAAAGAGAGGAGATGAATTACCTCGATGGTAAAGGAACTCGTCATGTGGTAGATAGTGTGTCGACCTATACCATGTTCTTTTTGCTTCTATAGTGTCGCTGGTAGTTCTCCATTAAGAAAATACCTTAAGATCAAAGTCATTTAGCTATCCTCCTGCATAATAAGCATTGCTCCCTTCCCCCCTATTGAATTATTAGAACTTCCAATACCTCGAATGGATAACCTCTAGCAGCTTAGAAACCTTTGACGTTGCTAACTTGGCCAAAGCATCGACAATGTTATTCTCCGCTTGGGGAACTTGTTAAATTTCAAAGGATTTGAATTTAAAAGCTATTCTTTATCCTTCTTTAGGTAGGAGATCGTTTTTTCTTCCTTTGCTTTATACTAGTTTTTGATTTGGTTCACCATAAGCTGTGAATCATTGTACACCACCAACAGGTCTACTTTCATACAGCGAGCAAGATAAAGCCCTAAAAGTATCGCTTCATACTTAGCCTCATTGTTTGACACTTTAAATTTGAACTTGATCGCCGTTGTGATCTTATGTTCCTCTAGGCTGATCAACATCAACATATATATCAATTTTTATAGAGGAACATTTGACATAAACCCTCCATTTTGGTGGTTCCTTATTTGTATCCATTCTTGTTTCATTCGGTCAAGTTGTAATCTCAGCTACAAAGTCTGTTAGAGCCTGGCCCTCAATTGTTGTTTGTAGCTTGAATTCTATTTCAATCTAGCTTAGCTCAACCGACCATTTCAAAAGTCAACTAGATGCTTCTGGTTTGGACAGTACTTATTTTAGTGGATAATTGGTTATTGCTACAATCTTGTGCTTTAGAAAGTAACGTTTTAGCTTTTCTAGACAACATGATTAAGGCTAAAGCCAATTTTTCCATCTCTGGATATCTTATCTCAATGTCAAGCAGACTCTTGCTCATATAATAGACCGAAAGCTGAGCTTTCTTCTGTTTTCTAATTAATACTAAGCTTAGGCATGCACAGAAACAGCAATTTAAATGAATAAGGTCTCTCCCGTCAAAGCTTTAAAAAGCAAAGGCGATTTTCCAGACACTCCTTGAGACGCTTGAATGCCTCGTCGCATTTCATCGTCCATTCGAGCAGATTCCTTCCTCTCATAATATCAAAGAATGGCACACACTTGTTTGTAATCTCAGAGATTAATATGTTCAGAGTGGTGACACATCATGTTAATTTTTATATCTCTTTCCACTTCTAAGGTGCCTCTATGTCTAATATAGCTTGAATTTTGGCAAAGTTAGCCTCAATGCCTCATCGGCTAACCAAAAACCCCATGAACTTGCCACATATAAGCCCAAATGTGCACTTTAAGGGTTAAGCTTCATCTTAAATCTTCTCAAAATCTAGAACATATCATCCAGATGGGCTATCTATAAGCTCTCCTTTACACTCTTAACCAACATGTCATCTACATATACCACCATCGTCCTACCTATTTGTTTGGCAAATATTTTGTTCACCAAATGTTGATATGTCACACCAGCTTTTTTTTTAATTCAAAAGGCATCACAAAATTAAAATAGAGACCTCTATCAGTGATAAGATAGGTATGTTCTTGGTCTCAAGAGTGGATAGGGATCTAATTATAGCCCAAATATATGTCCATGAAGCTTAGGAGCTCATGCCCCATCGTGGCATCAACTTATTGATTGATTCTCGGAAGGGAGAAGCAATTTTTTAGGCACGCCTTCTTGAGGTTGCTAAAGTCAACTCACGTCCTTCACTTTATGTTTGGCTTCCTTACCAGCACCAGGTTAAAGATCCAATCAGAGTAGCGAGACTCCTTAAAGAACCCATTCTTTTCAAATTTTTCAACCTCTTCATGAAGAGCCTTATACCTCTCCGCATTCATTAGTCGCTTCTCCTATCTTTTTGGTGGATAGGTTGGGTAGACGTTGAGACTATAGCAAGCAACTTCTAGGTCAATTCCTTCAATTTTGTCGTGAGTCCAAGTAAAGACATTGAGATTATCATTTAGAAACTTCGTAAGCTTGTTTGCCATTTTCTTCGACAACCCGAACCTGATCTTTAGAGCCTATAAAGGGTCTTGTGTGTCCGACCTTATCCCAACCATCTACGGGTTCCGTCCTAGTAATATCTTCCTCTAACATCACGTCAATGTCCTCAGCGCAGGGTCCATGTTTTACCATCCTCATCTTCATTCTTCTCAAGTCAGATTATGTACGTGCCACATCTGAGTAGGTCAGTTTTGACTCATACTAATTTTCCTTCATCTTTCCAACCCTATATTGCGTAGGGAACTTGATTTTTTGGCGGTATATCAAGGTAATAGCTTTTAAAGCCCTATCGGCTTTCCAATAACTACATTGAATTACTCACTACCCTTGACCACCAAGAAGTTTAAGACTACTGTCATTGCTTTAGGCCTTTCCTTAATTGTGATTGGTAGCTTAATCATTCCTTTGGGAACGATACTATCTCTTGTAAAACCATAGGGTGGCCTGGAGTCGGGAGTGATTTGGTCAAAGGATATCACAAATTTTTTTCAAATAGTTGAGATAAATAATGTTGATTTAACTTCCATTGTTAATCAAAATTCGACAAATAAGGTAATTGTCAATTATAGCCTTGATCACCAAGGCATCATTCTTGGGAAAATAGACCCCGTTTGCATCTTCCACAAAGATCATTATCTCCGTCCCTTCAAATCTTTGTGCCTCAGCTAGTTTTCTAGTCGAGAGGTTTAAGAACCTTTGTTGGTACTTCTCTCTCACTTCATAGACATAATTCTTTCGAGACCTCCTAGACTCTTCTCCATGGGAGAGTCCTCCAACTATGGTGTGAACTACTCCTGTCCACTCAGTGTTGTTATCTCTGCTGTCGTCATCACGCCGTCGTCCATCATTCTTTTGATCATCTCTATGATCATTCTTCTTGTCATTTTGTCTATTGTTGCTTGGCCCTGTACTCTTGGGGCTGACCTTTACAAATCAACCTCTGAATCTCGTACTTTAAGTCAGCACACTTACTTGTATAATGTCCCACATCTCCATGGAATCTATAATACTTGTTTTGGTTGCTCTTGTTGGGATTTGACCTCATAGGAGTAGGATGTTGGAGGTATGGCTTATCCATGATCTTGTGATTAATGTCATCAATGAGGATTTAGAAGTCATCGCAATTTTCATACCTCCACCATGGACAAGGTTGTCTGCCTTCTTGTCTCAGCTGTTTAGCATTATTCGTATAATGGCTCGGCATCCTGATCGTTTTTGCTGCAACTCATAGACTAGCAATTTGGAGTTCTCAACTTATGAGTTGTTTTGCTTTTTTCCACCTTACTGGCCCGTCCCCTAGTTATTGCTTGCTATTATATATCTAAATCTTGAGAAAGCCGCGAGCCAACTCCTTATATGTCTTTGCTCCCTTGAGGTCGAGACCATCCTGGAATAGGTTTCTAGTTAGTATGCTACTCAATGATCCCATGAGAACAACATCCTCTAAAATATTTTCCATCAAGACTACCTCACAAGTAAACCTCATTAGCCAGTCCTTCAAGGACTCATTTGGTCCTTAAGTCAAGAAACTATGCTTTTCCTTCAAAAAAGGAAGAGCTGTAACACCAAGTAACTCATTAAGAAATGCTATCTTTAGGTCATCAAAGCACATGATGATGTTGGGCTGTAACATCCTAATTCTGCCTTGGAAGATTAACTCCCTAATTCTAGATCTGGGCGGCTCTCTGCCTTCCCCCTTGGATATCCATTGCGTTGGCTTGTCTTTTCTGATTTCCTCGAACAATCTTGTCGGTTCCCTTAAGGTTCACTTGTAATTGGCCATCGTTGTTTTGGTTACCAACAACGTTCCCTTGGTTGCCAGTCATCACCTGTGTAGTTTTCATTTATGTCGTATATTTGGTCTAAGGCTGGTGAGATTCTCTATAGCATGCCACTCATACGGACCACCTATTCCAAGAGTGGGTCTTTGAGGGTTGCCTCCCTCTCCCTCGATTCGATTTCCCAACGACATCATGGGCTTCTCTAGCAGTAGCGGCATTATTTCCCTAGTTGACGGTGTTATCACTGGCTCAGTGTTCCCATTACGGTTTGTATGTGTGGCCAACATAACGGTAGGCATACAAGAGTTCTTGATTATTTTGGAAAGATTTAAAATCTAGCCCTCCTTCTAGCGACAACAAAACTCTGAAGAAATACATCTCACCATGGTGCAAAAATTTCTCAATTTGAATATAAAATAAGCACAAAAAATAATAAAATTACATAAAAAATTATAGTGGTTCACTCGTTGTAAGCTTCGTACACTTTAGAGAGAAGAATTTCACTATATCAAAAAGAGTACACGCACAATGCTCTATGTGAGACTGTTTTTTCACAAGTCTTTACCCTTTTCATAGCCCTTTTACAAATAAATCAAATAATCAAATAAATCAATTTACAAAATTCAGGAATATTCCCTTTCCCTTTGTCTCGTGATTGACATTTTCCTCTAATCATGCAGTTGACTTAACATCTCTTTTTCATAGGAAATTTAGTAACTTCCTAATTTAGATTCACCCATAATTATTTATTGAACCTGCTCATTTTGTTATCTTGACTCTGCGTTGATCGGTCTTATTTCGACGTTCTACAGAGCTTTGATAAGCCATATAATCTCCACCTCTAGATGTGCATTTTTAATGGACTTTAGCTGATTTTGGACTTGGCCCGGTAGGCCGTCGAAATTACCCACAACAATAACCATATGGCCGGGTGTGGTGGGGGACTAGGGACAAGAAAAAAAAAACCACAGAAAATGTTTCGTACATTAAAGATTGGGTACGTAATAGACATTTGACATACAGTAGAGGAATGACCAGAGCATGGTCCCAGTTTTATATGGTAATATATAGATAACAGCAAATAAGTAATAGGTAGGATAGTGTTTTAACGAAACATATCTTAAAATACATACAAAGATATAAGGATAAAAAAAAAGTAATAAAATAGAGAGGGAGTTATAAAAGGAAAAAAAATTAGAGACGGAGTTGTAAAATAGAGAGGGAGTTATCTAAAGAAAAAAAAAAGTTAAGCAGTAAAAAAAAAGGAAAAATAAAGAGAGAGAAGAAATTAAGAGAGTCTATGAGAAAGTGACACCTGGTATGCAGTAGAGACATGATCAAATCATGTATTCTCATTTTATAGACGTACTAGACAGATAAATAAAAAGCTGTTCCTATTTTCGTACATATGTCTCTCGATTTCTAAAATCATTCAGTGTTTTTCCCTCTGTTTACTTGTTCCCTTTCAAGCCAAGCTTCATGAATTGAACATAAATGGCAGGCATGTTAACTGATTAGGAGGGGAAATCAGAGTCAATTTCTCATTTACTTGCTCATTTTTATCCTGAAATGGATATGATGTTTGTAGGCTTTACAAAAGTTTATGGTTGAGGAATCAGACTAACAATCCCATGGCTCATTCTACCGCTTCAAATCCTAATAGTAATATTAAATTATCATCTTATACCTCTAGTGATATTAAAGAATACTAGAATATAATTTCAGCATGCATGAAGCTATCTAGAGGTAGCCTTTCTTTTTAATTCCATCAGTTAGTCCTTTATAAACCGTGACCATGATAAAAACCAAGTCAGATGCCGCCACTAAACTTGTAAAATTTTGACTTTTTTCCATAATTGTTTTTGTTTTCAAAAGTTTAGTTGTGCTATCATTTTATGAGAAAGATTATCACCATACCTACGTAGTTATTGAATATGTAACTATGTATCCATTCAACAAAGTATTAATCTATGAAAAATAAAAAAAAAATAGCTCCACCAACAAGCGATATCTCCTCTTTTAAATCTAGGCTTGCAACTTGAGATTTACAAAGAAGGAGCTAAAATACATTCCTTGTGTGTGTTTTTTTTTTTTTTTTTTTTTTTTTTTTGCGAGCACCAGTCAATCTTAAATCAAATCTAGATGATGAAAGAATTTATATCGGGTACAATCTAAGATTTATATTGTGTACCATACGATCTAAGATTTAAATGGGTCAACTTTCTTGTGGTGGACAAAAGAATTTTGTCACGACCAAGATACTTTCTTTCCAGCATCCCTTAGTTAAGATGTGGATAGCATGAAACAGTTTAAATTTTTGAAATGTACCTTCAAACGGTTGGAATTAAAATATAAAACACAGTGGAAGGAACAGATCGTTGACAAACAAAAATTTTCTTAAAAAAAAAAAATTTGTTCATTGAGAATAGCTATATAATTTTAATAATAGAAAGCTTTAGTAATTTTACTAACCATTTTGAAGACTATCAGGATATCCTAGTTTTTCTCTTTGATACCACAATATTCTAATCCAAGCCTCCACATCAATAGAAAGATGAGTGGGCGTTAAACTGCAAGAATGAATTTTGCTCACACTTTTCTGAATCTGCTATGTACTTAACACATGAGATAGCAAACCTTTTTTTTTTTCAAAGAAGAACTCTTAGTTTTTCTCTCTGAGTATTCTGCAAAAGTTACGTGAATGAAAAATTTCTTGAGATAACCGTTATCACTTCCTTTTTATATTTGAGCCATTAGTAATTTTAAATTAATTTTAAATTTGAAATGACCACCATATCAGATATATTGAAAAAGGATATATTTTAAACATGAACTTCACATTAGTGTGAAGTTCACATTTTTGTTTTTTTTTTATTTTAATATATATATATATATATTAATATATTATAAAATCTTATATATAAAAAGATTTGATTCAAAACTATATATATATATATATCTAAATTTAAAAATAAATCACATTTATTTAAGAATAGATTTTAAAATTAATCAATTAATAATAACTAATGCTCAGTTAAATGTAACAACTTTTATCACATTACATAAGTGTCGTAGAGAATATTTTTCTGTGTCACATTAATAATTCAAGTGTGAAATAATTATTTCAGAATTCAATAATTCTAAACCAAATATGTATAATTTATCCTATGCATAAATCTAATATAGTGTTACAGAGGTGGTATTGGGGACTATGGACCTATAACCCAAACTCCAATAAATTTGACAATTAATTAAACTCTTTAATTAATGTGCCAAATTTATTAGTTTCAGTGTTATTCCACTAAAAACTTGAAACTAAACTATTGAAATTATAGTAAAATTACTCAAAGAAAATAAACGAGTAGTCTATTGATATAATCATTACATATAAGTCAGTCTTCCATAAATAGTTCATAATAAGAGCTAGGCTCAATATCCGTTCACCTCTTTTATTACATCTTTATTCTTGAGTTCCAATAATTTTCTAATGAACAGTTAATTCATAATCTTATTATGAACGAGCGCTTTACTGTTTCAACCTTGAATTATCACTCAAGAGAACTATTTTTCTACCTTCCATAAGGAAAGAATGGATTCTATATCTGTATAATATTATTCCCAGCCATTTATTACATTATGTTTCCAAGATACTAAGTTATGATCTGTGCTTAGACAAATCTTACCATGCAAGTCGAAAAACATAATGTCATAAATAGGAGTCTAATAAATACTTAGGATTAAGACTGTTAAATATATGATCATCATAGTGATAAATTTGAATACTCTATTTGTAACGGATGATTATTATAGATTTATAATTTATTTGGTCCAATCCTATATAGTCTCATTATATAAAGTACCCCAATCTAATGTCTCTACATTAATTGTCCGAATAATGACTATTTTATTCTAAATAAGATTAGACCGTACTTGTAATATTTAATTAAAGATCCCAAACTTTAATTAATTATTACGGACTATTTAGATTATTATCTATAAATTTTATCCATAAGCATATAACACTTATATGCTAAATTTATAGTCACATAAATAATCATGAAATTTTTTTGATATTTATAAATGTATTCATAATACATATAAGCAACCAAAATAATTATAAATGTCACTTTATTTTTTTATTAACAATATGTACAATATCGCAGCTTTTAGGGCATCAAATCCAATAATCTCCCACTTGCCCTAAAGCAGGTAAGACATGTCTCTAGATCTAAGCCTTTCAAGTGTCCCTCAAAGCCCTTGGCAGGTAACGTCTTGGTGAAAGGGTAGGCAAGGTTCTTTTCTGACGCTATCTTCACAACTTCTACATTGCCTCAATGTAGTATTTCTCTTATCAAATAATATTTTCTCTCTATGTGCTTTCCCTCTTGAAACAGCCGTTATTTTAACGGGTATGATTTTTATAAAAATCATATGAATAAAATGTCACTTTAGTTTTTTTACTAAGTCTCCGTAGTAAATATTTTAATCTACCTATCACTCACCTCTACCAATCTTGTCCCACAACATTAATGCTCAATTAAATAGCATCATTATCATTTGGAGACATAGAATTAATTCACCTCAACTACCAGGAGACATCGATATGTTTTCTCAACCACCTTTTTAATGCTTCCTTCATCTTCTTCTATAACTTACCCCATTTGCCCCCTCAATTATGATAACATTATTTGCTAAAAGTCTTCATGGGAGACGTGATAATATTTTCTTTTAATGCTCATTTAATTCTCTCCCGCTCCTCAATTATTTTGATGCCTATTTATTCAACCATCACCACTCTCTTATCTAGTTTCTCATTCTCTCCTTTCTCACGTCAATTTTCAACTAAAGACACAAGGCATAAAACTCTCTTTGCAACCACGACAACTATAATTTCCAGACACGTTCAAAGCCGTTTTGGAGTCAATACAAGCTTGATTTTTAACCCAAACTTTGGTGTTTTTCAAAGGAGTTTTGAGGTAGGTTTTCTTTAATTCAAACTTGGCTTTAGTATGTATTTTCTTCATATTTAATGCATGTTTTCCTCATTAATTGCAAGAAAGGCTAGAGATATAGTTTGATGATGATTTTGGTATAAAACTCATAAGAATATATTTATTATGATTATATAATGCATGCTACCTATTTTGGAATGGTTTTGGAATTTTAAATGAGAATAATATGCTTTGGGTTTAAGAAAAACTTAACATTCCATAAACCTTGTATTATCTCTATGGACAGTAGCTCTTTCTTGAAATTCTGGGATTAGATGAAAATGAATTTTGTAAATTGGTTTACATATTTTAAAAGTATACATCCTAAGCTTTCCAACGAACTATCATGAGCCTAAATCAGAGTTATATTTTATTTTCTATGAATTTTTTAATTCTCGGGTTGGAAACTAGTAAACCTACCAGTGGCAGTAGAACACCCGTCTACTTTAAGTAAACCACCCAATAACCCATGTGCTAATTGTAGATAGTGAACCCAACTTTGTTCACCTTCTAATCCCTGATTGTCTTGCAATCTTTCCAAGACCATCATAAGTGATTTATGAATCTTATTAGAAACTAGAATATATAGATTTATACTTAATTCATTTATGGATGTAGTTACATGTTGTGCTTTAGTTTTAATTGTCCTTATGCACACCTTAGGATCAAGGGTGTGTGAAGCTTACGTTAATTATTCAGAGATTAAAAGATTGTCGAGAATCTTGGAAGGTAGGGATTCTATTACTCATCTTTTGTAAGGTTTTTATGGAATTAAAATTGATTGTTTTACCACAAGATATATGTATCTATGTTGAACTGCTATTATGTGAGAATCACATATGAAACTATGACATGAACTCGCCTTGTATTGATTAGCGAGGAACATAATGAATTAACATATGTTGTTATAAGT